>VWYH01007290.1:379-41272 GCA_013399365.1 Pampusana beccarii
ACCACTTTTACCACTCCACCAATAACTACACCAGGTGTGTATTCTTATTTCACTTTTCGGATGCATTACTTTGGAGGTGTATTAATTTCTGGTTTATAGGTTAGAGTTGTATCGTTTGCACATTGTTATACTTTCGGAAAAATCATTATTGTACTAACTGTTTAAATCCTACATAGTGCTCCTCTGTGTCTTTCTGATTCTGTCTGTGGGGGTGGATTTCAGACTACATTGATTTTGTGGGAAATCCTTTCTTCCTTAGCTTTTATGTTATTTGGGCTAGGTCCTCTTTCATTCTCTCGTACACACACACAAATATGAAATATGTTCTTCAAACATGTCATTTTCTTCCAGCTAACAAAGCGAAAAAAAAAAAAAATAGTGCTGTTTTCTTAGTACAGTTTTACTTAGATTTTGTTCAGAAATGCATTTTCTCTCCTTTGCTTTGATAGAGTGATCATAGAATAGTTCGGGTTGTAAGGGACCTTCGGAGGTCATCTAGTCAAACCCCTGCCATGACAGGGACATCTTCACCAGCTCAGGTTGCTCAGAGCCCCGTCCAGCCTGGCCTGGGATGTCTCCAGGGATGCGGCACCTACCACCTTTCCTGTTATGCTTTTCTTATTCTTAAAAAAATTCTCTTCTTGCTAAAATATTTTGTACTTAGCCCACCATCTAAATTTTATGCAGAAATTTTGCATGAAATATATGTAGCTGATTTTAAGATCTGGAAGAGAGAAAGAAAAAAGGTGCATAATCACCTCTGTCCTCACAGGCGTTTAATATTGGCCTAGGCAAGAACCTACTAGGATTGATGGGGAAAGAGGACTGGATAGATGCCTTCTTAAGGTCACTTCTAGCTCATTTATTCAACTGTGTTTGTGCTCAACTCCCTCTCTCCCCAAGAGACCTATCTCCAGCTGGTGAACGGAAGGCACAGATGTGAAGGTCGCGTTGAGCTCTATTACGGAGGAAGCCTGGGGACAGTTTGTGATGATTTCTGGGACCTTCGCGATGCCCAGGTTGTGTGCAGGCAGCTGGGATGTGGCCAGGCCATCACAGCTCTTAGAAGTGCTTACTTTGGCCAAGGCTCGGGTGACATCCTGCTGGACAATGTCAACTGCGATGGAACTGAGGTCTCCTTGGAACATTGTGCTCACCGGGGTTGGAGGACGCACAACTGTGCCCACTATGAAGATGCTGGTGTCGTCTGTTCAGGTGCCGTCACATTTTTATTTTCTAGACGCTTTTGCTACAAATTGCACTCAATTCACATGTGTCAGCATGGGGGTATGCAGACATTCTTCTGAGATAACATTTCATTCATTCAAGAAATGCGGTAGAAAATTATACCAGATATAACATATGTGTATGTATAATCTTTCTATTTCATTATGAAGAATTTTCTATCTGTGGAAGGTTATGCACCCTCTGAAAAGCCCTGTTCTCAGGAAGCAGAGTCTGATCTTCCAACAATCCTGTCTTTTCACTCCACTGACCCTGCAGAGCCAGCATAGATAGACTCATGATTTTCTCTCTAAATATACAAATTGTGCTTGCTCACTCCATGCAAAGCAATTAAAAACCCTAAGGATCAGAGATGCATTGCAATATGCAAAACTTTTGTTCTGTCTAATCACCCTGCAGCGACAAGGAGAATAAGGAGACAAGTCAAAATTAGAGGCAAAGCTATGTCTGGTAGGCAACATTCATCAGAGAGGGATGGGGCTGTGTGACACTCATCACAAGCCTTAATGCATTCATTACGGGCAATAAAAATTTCACAGTCCCAACCCAAACTGCCATAGCTGACAACTTGCTTTGCATTGTTTCTGTATTTTTCACGTTTTTCTGCAAGCTTAGGTCCATCAATATTCTTTTCCTTTACAAATATCCATCGCTTTTGAGTGCTGTGTCATCTTGCTCTTTTATGATTTTACTTTTCCCTTACTTGTTAAGAAAAGGTAATTCATTTGTAGGTTATTTTCTCCTGTATTAACAACAGATCATTAGGAACTGAGAAATCACTGATGACAACAAAACTTGCTCCAATACCTCTATTACCATATGTGTGCTATGTTCAATGTCTGTTTAGGTGCCATTTATTTCTTGCTTACATTTGTAGCTCCAGTGGCTACAACAAACTGGCCGTATTCAATATGGCCATATTCACGCTGGTCTGATCCATAATCATAGTTAACACATAGATATACCCATTGCACAAGCTGATCCTCATGTGGGTGGTGTTCTTCTTCCGCATTCATAGGAGAGACCGGTACAGCATCAACAATCTCCACAGGGCCAACAGGCTCAACACTGGAGACAACCTTCACAGCAGAGACGACCTCCACAGAGGACTCAACCACTGCAACACTAACGACCTCTCCTGCAGAGACAACCACCACAGCACCACTGACCACCACAGCGGAGACATCCACCCTAGCAGACACGTCCAGTGCACCACCACCAACCACCACAGTGGAGATGTCCACCCTAGCAGAGATCACCACCACAGCAGAGACCAGCACAGCAGGTAACCCTGTCCACTTTCACTTACTGATCTGGAGTGCGCTGGAGGGATTCTCCCATTCCTGGGTCACTCCAGTTAGGCCACTCCTGACACCCAAGTCCACAGAGAGGATGCAAGCAGAGCATGGAGAAGAGCTGTTAAACTGCGGAGCTGAGGCTTGGGGCCAGGACCTCTGTAGCCATTTCTGGTGAAGCAAACTGTTCAGGGAGGGATTTCCTCTCCCTGCAACTAGGGGGACTGTGACAGGGGATCATTCTGCCTTTGCCCCTGCAGTTTCTGCACAGATAGTACCATAGGTATTTCCTAGACATGCTCTGGGATTTGGGATATGACTGGAAAAGAGAAACCTGCTGCATCAAATGTTTTGTAATGCAAGTTAGACCTCTAAGGGCCTGCAGTTCCTGTCTAGGGAGAATGAGGCTGTGTGAAACAAAGAAGTCACGATGGTCATTTCAATTGAATGAAATTGAATGAAAACCCGTCGCATAAGTGCCATGGGACAGGGATTCCTTTAAGATGGGCTACTACAGGGTACAAGACGTGCTGACTGTCTACAAACCCTTTTTCATTTACACCAAATTTTTACTTGCACCCGTAGCTCCAGAGACCACCACAGACTGGTCGGATTCAGCAGGTAACTCCTGCCCACCAGACCCATCCCTGGCCGTGCAGCAATCGTGCAGGTTCCCTGCAGCAGGGGCCCATCTGGCTACTGTGGGTGCTGCACATTCTCATCACCCATTAGTTCTCCAGCCTTGTTTTTCCATTTCCATGCAGACATCCACGTCCATTGCCACAAACCTGCTGCATTCACTGCACTTTCCTTTACTGCCAGTTCTTTCTTGCTGCTTCACATTCAGCCCTCCTGCTGAATGGCCATACGCAACACAAAATTCATGCCAAAAAAGCTCGTTCTCAGCCTTGCAATGAGCCCCAGTCCAGCATAACATGAGAGGAAGGCGGACGGGCTGGCCTGAATCTGCCTAGCACAGGCTGCTGCTCCCCTCTGTCTGTGACATATCCAGGGGAACAGGGAGGTGGGGACACCGGGTGCTGTGCAGGAGGAACCCTGACCCAGCAGCTCTTGCCTCCCCACAGGCACCAGCCTGCGGCTCTCCGGTGGCAGGAACGGCTGCGAGGGACGTGTGGAGCTGTACAAGGACAGCAGCTGGGGCACCGTGTGCGACGACTTCTGGGATCTGAGCGAAGCCCAGGTGGTGTGCCAGCAGCTGGGCTGTGGCCAGCCCTTGGACGCCCCGGGCAGCGCTCGCTTCGGCCCCGGCTCCGGGCCCATCTTCCTGGACGACGTGCAGTGCAGCGGGGACGAGCCCTCCCTCCAGATGTGCAGGCACAGGGGCTGGGGTGTGCACAACTGCGGGCACGGCGAGGATGCCAGCGTCATCTGTGCAGGTGTGTGGGCAGCAGAGGACATTGGTTTTCCTGGTGGTTCCACTGGATGGGTTTGGGTGCCGTCCCTTGGGAGCAGCCATGCTTCCCTCCCTTGGCAGAGCCAGGGTTGAGTGGCAAGGCTGGAATTTTCTGCTGCCTGGTGCTGGAAGGAGACGTCATGCAACAGCCCCATTTTTGCACAGAGAAGGTACAGCAGGCTCTCCACATGCGTAGGTGTAGGTTCTTTGTGCACTGGCAAAGGGTGGGATGGTGGGATCGTAGTGTAGAGAGAATGGGGCCGTACTGGAGGCACATCAGATTTGTGTCTGAATGGGGAACGGCAAGAGAGAGCTTAATGCTCTTGGTCAACCATCAATACTCCAGCCTTGCTTTTCCGTATCCCTGTTCTTGTCCTTTGCCATTTCCATTGCCATGGCCATCTCTATGCCCATTGCGCCAACCCTGCTACATTTGCTTCCCTTTTGTTCACCCCCTTTTCTTCCTTGCAGATACAAATTCAACCCCTCCTTCTGAATGGCCGTACACATCAGGTAATTCATGCCCTCCCAGCTTGTTCCTAGCTTTGCACTGAGCCCCAGTACGGCACAAGAGGAGAGGAGGGGGGACAGGCTGTCCTGTGTCTGCCCAGCACAGGCTGCTGTTCGCCTCTGCCCATGACATCTCCAGGCTGCATGGTTGATCTCCCTCAGGGGATGGGCAACACTCCAGCCCTACAAAGGCTTTTTCTGCAAAAGTCCCATGCCCCAAGCACCTCTGCCCCCAGGCAGCTCCCACAGATCCCCAGCACGTCTCTGGTCAAGTGCATCTGCTCTCTGCACTCCCAAGGTCATTACTGTCTCATTGCCCTCCACTGCTCCCTGTGGGTCTGAACCTCCCCACCTTAGGGTCCTTGAGACCAGTTCTCCAAAATGGACAGGGAGTGGGGACCGTGGGTGTTGGGCTGGGGGAACCCTGACCCAGCAGCACTTGCCTCCCCACAGGCACCAGCCTGCGGCTCTCCGGTGGCAGGAACGGCTGCGAGGGACGTGTGGAGCTGTACAAGGACAGCAGCTGGGGCACCGTGTGCGACGACTTCTGGGATCTGAGCGAAGCCCAGGTGGTGTGCCAGCAGCTGGGCTGTGGCCAGCCCTTGGACGCCCCGGGCAGCGCTCGCTTCGGCCCCGGCTCCGGGCCCATCTTCCTGGACGACGTGCAGTGCAGCGGGGACGAGCCCTCCCTCCAGATGTGCAGGCACAGGGGCTGGGGTGTGCACAACTGCGGGCACGGCGAGGATGCCAGCGTCATCTGTGCAGGTGTGTGGGCAGCAGAGGNGTGTGCGACGACTTCTGGGATCTGAGCGAAGCCCAGGTGGTGTGCCAGCAGCTGGGCTGTGGCCAGCCCTTGGACGCCCCGGGCAGCGCTCGCTTCGGCCCCGGCTCCGGGCCCATCTTCCTGGATGACGTGCAGTGCAGCGGGGACGAGCCCTCCCTCCAGATGTGCAGGCACAGGGGCTGGGGTGTGCACAACTGCGGGCACGGCGAGGATGCCAGCGTCATCTGTGCAGGTGTGTGGGCAGCAGAGGACATCGGTTCTCCCAGAAGACCCACTGGGTGGGTTTG
The DNA here is from genome assembly GCA_013399365.1 of Pampusana beccarii. Taxonomy (NCBI): domain Eukaryota; kingdom Metazoa; phylum Chordata; class Aves; order Columbiformes; family Columbidae; genus Pampusana; species Pampusana beccarii. The sequence goes on from VWYH01007290.1 coordinate 5,915, forward strand.
GATGTCCCCACTCAGGAGCAGCCATGCTTCCCTCCCTTGGTAGAGCTGGGGCAGAGCAGTGAGGTTGGGGGCTTGTGCTGCCTGGTGCTGGGAGCACATAAAACACAAAAGCCCCATTTTTGCACGCAGAGGGCACAGCAGAACTCCACGCTCACAGGTGTAAGTGGTTGGAGTGATGGAAAAGAGCAGGATGGTGGGATTGTGGCGTGAGGAGAATGAGTCCGCCTTGGGGGTGCATCAGGTTTTTCTGGATGGGAGACTGCAAGACAGAGTTTAACACTCTTGACACCCATTAGTATTCCAGCCTTGATACTCCATGTCCTTGTCCATTGCCATAGCCATGGCCATCTCGATGGCCATGTCTATGTCCATGGCAACAAGCCTGCTGAATTCACTGCCCTTTGATTCACTCCCTCTTTTTCCTTGCAGCTCCACATTCAACCGCTCCTGTTGAATGGCCGTACACACCAGGTAATTCATGCCCACCCCTTATTCACACACTTGTGCTCAGCCCTGGAAGGAAAGGAGAGGGGACAGGGTGGGAAGTGAGGGGCTGGCCTGAATTTGCCCAGCACAGGCTGCTGCTCGCCTCTGCCCATGACATCTCCAGGCTGCATGGTTGATCTCCCTCAGGGGATGGGCAACACTCCAGCCCTACAAAGGCTTTTTCTGCAAATCTCCCCATGACCTGAGCACCTCTGCCCCAAAGACATGTCTCAGGGACCACCAGCATTTCCCTGGGCAGGTACATCTGCTCGCTGTGCACCCAGGGTTGTTGTTCTCTCACTGCCCTCCCCTGGTCTGTGTAGGTCTACACCACCCCAGCTCACGGTCCCTGAGGCCAATTCTCCAAAATGGACAGAGAGTGGGGACCGTGGGTGCTGTGCAGGAGGAACCTTGACCCAGCAGCTCTTGCCTCCCCACAGGCACCAGCCTGCGGCTCTCCGGTGGCAGGAACGGCTGCGAGGGACGTGTGGAGCTGTACAAGGACAGCAGCTGGGGCACCGTGTGCGACGACTTCTGGGATCTGAGCGAAGCCCAGGTGGTGTGCCAGCAGCTGGGCTGTGGCCAGCCCTTGGACGCCCCGGGCAGCGCTCGCTTCGGCCCCGGCTCCGGGCCCATCTTCCTGGACGACGTGCAGTGCAGTGGGGACGAGCCCTCCCTCCAGATGTGCAGGCACAGGGGCTGGGGTGTGCACAACTGCGGGCACGGCGAGGATGCCAGCGTCGTCTGTGCAGGTGTGTGGGCAGCAGAGGGCACTGGCTCTCCTGTGAACCTCATGGTCCCCCATGTCCCCATTCCCTCCTTGCCATGGTCCCCGTCATGGTGCCCTATGCCTCAGTATGAGGCCACGTCTACACCTCAGCATCGTTCTTCTGAACAACAAATCTCACTTGTGGCTTTTCTTCCTCCACACCCACAGATGCTCTGAACACCACAACACCTTCATCAGGTAATGCTTTTCTGGAGCTCTTCTCACCTCTAGTATTGGTGTCTTCCTCTCAGGGTTTTTGAATTTGATTTTTGTATCTGCTTCAATATCACTTTAAACTTGCATGGTAATTCTTAGACTGGCTGTGATAACCCCTTGTATCTCTGTGGTTCCTAATGTGCAGTTATAGTTGTTGGCTGTGAACATGCCATTTCTTCGCTGGGCTCTTCAGCTGGGTGAAGGCTTAGGAAGTGTTGTCTAAATCTCATTTAACCACATGTATGAGTACTGGCAAAGTGATGTATGTACTTTCTTCAGAACTGAAGATCTAAAGGGTAATGACGTTAAACCATTCCAGGACATGCACAGTGTTGTTTTACTGACTATTTGTGTGTGTGTGGTATTTTCCTTACTGTCATGATTTCTATATAGCACTCATAAATCATTTTTTCTCCTGATTTTTTTTTTCCATGTTGTCTTTATCTGCTTCCCTGATGGTATGACTTAATTTGTCTTCTTTTAGAATGTCCTTAAGAAATACGTCATCTTTTTCAAAATTATACTTGTTTAATTAAAATGTTCTTCATTTGTTTTCAGAGTCACAGGTCATTTATCAGAGAAGCTGTGTGCAGTGGGTAATTTTGGGGTTTTCTGCTTGCTTAGAGCTCTTATGGTCTTCAACCTGCTATTTTTGCATTAGAAAGCACATGTTAGATTTAGAGCTTGACCATTCACAGTAGAAAATAGTGTGGAAGTTTCTGAGGGCTGTGTGTGCATACAGCTGATGCTCCCAAGCTTGGGATACCCAAGAACCCCAAAATCCTGAGGCAGGGAGGAGTGTGCTTGAATATAAAGTGTGGGTTGTTGACTTTATGTGTCTTATCTTGCAGGAATTAAATTCAGAGCTTGTGCCCACCTTCCTAAAAGGAAACTTTTAGGATTAACTGTGTGTTTAACGTAAGAATCATAAGTCAGTCATGCTGGCAGGAACACAAAAGCTTTTTGCAGCTAAGCTTATAGGAGAAATGAAATCTATTTAAGACTTCCATTTTTACCGTCATAACACCTCCCAGAATTGGATCTCAACTACAGAAAGGAGAGACCAGAGCAGAAAGTATCACCAGCCCAGCCTGAAGAGGGTGGCCTGACACCATGGATGTGGCAGGGAATCTCGAATGCAACATGGAAGAAAACCTAACACAAAACCAAATATTTGTTTTGATTTGAGTCATGCAGAATATCGTCTGCAGTCAGTAGGAGACCTGCTTCTCAGGAGCTGTGGATGAGACACATACAGTTCAAGTACAACATTGTGGAGGTTACTGTAAGTAAATTCTCTTCCATTTCTTTCTGCAGCACCTTATTTTTGTGGTGGCTCAATCTCAAATTCCTCTGGGATACTGCAGAGCCCGTTCTACCCTCGAAGTTATCCAAACAACGCTGACTGTGTGTGGGAAATACAAGTAGAGAACAATTTCCGTGTTATGCTCACGTTTAGAGATATTCTGTAAGTAAAATATTGATTCCCCGGTCAAATAACAAAGTCAAACCTTACTTGAGAAGTTTGAAAACTTATTTGAAATAAGCAACTTTCCCAATTTTAAAGACATTTTCAATAACATCCAGCAGTTGGAATGCTAGAACAAAATCTGGATTACTGTAGTATTTTCTGCTCTCAGTTTTCTGCTAAAGCTACATACAAAATGAATAAAACTTCTGCCATGAAAACTTTAAGTCCTGATTCTATCACCTATTAAGCAGTTAAATCAGAGTTTCTGAAACGCATTTGACAAGGTGCTGACATTTGTTCACCAGGATGCAAAGTGGTGGATGCCAGGATGACTACATTGAAGTCTATGATGGGCCTCCACACTCTTCCCCGCTTCTTGGGAGACTTTGTTCTGGTTCCTTTCCCACGTACACATCCTCTTCAAACATGATGACCGTTCACTTTCACAGCGATTCCAGATACACCTTCAGAGGGTTTCAAGCTCACTACTCCTCCATTCCAACACATAACACCACCAGTAAGTTCCCAGTCAGTGTTTCTCAACGGACAAGGCTGTCAATTGCTTTTGTTTGCAAAATAAATATTTATGTGTATTTAAAGCTGTTAGGGAAACGAAACGATGCCTGTGAAATCTGATGGGTTGGGGTGTGAACTGCCAACCTTCTAAATTAAGAATAAATCATCATGTGGTTCAGTTACAACCTTTAATCATTAACAAGCTCCTGAAGTCGCTAATACATTGTATCTTCTTTTCCTACCAGCCCTTCTGTGCCTGCCAGACTACATGCGTGCCGTGGTTAGCAGAGACTATCTCCAGTCCCAAGGCTACTCAGCACAGATGGTCACACTGAACGACCATCGCTGTACACCAACAGTCACACCACGCGAGGTCATATTCAACATTCCCTACAACGGCTGTGGGACGATACGAGAGGTACGGCCACCATTGTGTGTGCAGAACTGTAAGATCCAATTTGAAAAGGGTTGTGAAAGGGACATTGTGGTCCACAGTGCTAAGAAGGAAAGCAACAAGACCCAGACTTTAGGTTTCTGTGTCTTACGGTATCCTCATGCTTAATAGAAATGAGCTTCTAGGTAGATAAGTATGGGAGGAAGTATATATAACCTTCTGTGATTTAAAGCAGACATAGTCCTGTAAGTGCCGTGGAGGTTTGGGATGATTGTGTTCTACACAATTGGTGTTTTGTACAGATGTTCAATGAGTTGGTTCTGCCTTGGGTTTAACAAAGAGTTTTTCTCTGCTGATTTCTGTTTAATTAGATACTTCAGCAGGTTTATTTACAAAGTGTGAGCAGGAAAGACCAACATCAAGTTTCTTGGTTTGAAGAGTTTAAGATGAATCTATATTTTTTAATTGCATATTACTCTATCAAAGCTTAGAACATGGAACATGACAAAAATGCAATTCCTCATTTTAAATTACATGTTAAACAGGAGAACAATGATACAATCAACTATTCCAACACGATCAAGGTTACATCTTCTGGGCACATAATCAAGAGGAAAAAGAATATTCATTTACATATCAGTTGCAAAATGCTAGAGAACACATGGACTCAAATAATGTATCTTGCTGAGGATACTATAGACGTGAATGAATATCAGTTCGGAAGATACGACATGAACATCACTTTTTATGATTCCTCCTCATTCTTGCGGCAAGTGCATGACTCTCCATACTACGTTGACTTGAACCAAAATTTGTACCTTCAAGCTTGTCTTCACAGCTCTGACCGAAATCTGACGATATTTGTGGACACATGTGTGGCATCACCTGATCCTCATGATTTTAACACTCTGGCCTATGATATAATCAAGCATGGGTAAGAGCTTTCTGAAGTTGTTAGAAGCATAGCTGTAATATGTTTTCTGACTTTATTTAAAATAATAGAGCAAATCTGAAATGGTTTAGATCTTGTTATCAACAGACTGCTAAAATCGGTCTTTGTTTTGGGTTTGGTTTTTTTTTTTTACAGTATGAGCCTGGAAATAAGAAATGCCATTTAGACCTCACTAACATTTTGTTTCACTTGCTTTATTTTTGTCCTATATGCAAAATTCAAAGTAGTGGGAGTGAGGTAGACAAGATAGTGAAAACTGGCAGGAGGAATCTGTCGTCTTAGGCATTAAATATTTTAGTAAAACCAGGTGAAGCATTAGACTCGGGTTTTTTATGCCTCGTATAGCACAGACATTAGTAAGAGTCTGTTCTCCCCTCTTTTCTGGTTATAGTCTCCTTCTCTTGTAAAAAAAAATATATATGTGTGTATATATATATAGTCAATGCTCTTGCTGCTTCATAGGACTTAAGTCTAGGTTTAAAAAGTTTATATTATGCTATAAAAGTTTCATTTTTATGTCATTGTGTTCTTAGTCCTGGCTATGACATAATTTTTTAAAATCTATTTTTGCAGGAATATATATATGTGTACCCATGAAGACTAATTCTCTTTTTCATTTCTTTCCAGATGCGTTAGAGATTCTTCCTATGCCACCTACCACTCCCCCAACAGCCACTTGGCTCGGTTCAAGTTTAACGCCTTTGAGTTCATCAGGCGCCACACGTCCGTGTACCTGCGGTGCGAGCTGCTGGTGTGCAGGCTCGGGGACTATTCCTCCCGCTGCTACCAGGGCTGCACTAGCAGGTCCAAGAGAGAATCGAGTTCTGCTGAGGAAAGGGTGCATGTGGTTGCCGGACCAGTTCAGCTTCGAGAAGAGGGTGCTCAGAGTAGGAAAACTGGTAAAGCGCAATAAATTTCTCTCATATTTGCTGAGAGACCACTCTGGGCTTCAAGAAAAGCCATAGCTGGGCATGCAGTTTATAAAATCATCTTACCATTAACTCAACATTTCACTTTGCAATAAAATAGCCTCCCTCCTAGCATTCTGCCCTGTGATATCTTGCAAGTAGCAACTGATAGGGCAAGAGGAAATGGTCTCAAGTTACGTCAGGGAAGATTCAGGTTGGTTATTAGGAAGAATTTCTTCCCAAAAAGGGTTGTCAGGCATTGGAACAGGCTGCCCAGGGCAGTGGTGGAATCATCATCCCTGAAGGGGTTTAAAAGGCGTTTAGACAAGGTTCTTAGGGACAGGATTTAGTGCTAGATTTAGCTTATGGTGGGACTCGATGATTTTGAGGGTCTCTTCCAACTAAAATGATTCTATGGTTCTACGATATGACAATGTCATGTACTCCTCCCAGTGATTGCCCCTCAGTAAAATCTATGACTGTGGTTTTCATAATAATTGAATTACTGTTCTGGAATGTTTGTTGCCAAATTCTTCCCATTTCTGCTGAGGATTGATGTGAAGGGTTATTTGGTGTTAGGTGCTGTCTGACTTAGAGCGAGTGAATCTGTACACAGTAGTTTGCTACCTGCTTCATTTCAAAAGCACCCAAAAGCAGTGGTCAGGCACTGGACCAGGCTGTCCATGGCAGTGGTGGAGTCACCATTCCTGGAGGGGTTGAACAGACGTGGAGATGTGGTGCTTAGGGGCATGGTTTAGAGGTTAACTTGGCAGTGTCGGGTTAATGGTTGGACTTGAGGATCTTAAAGGTCTTTTCCAAACAACATGATTCTATGGTTGATTTCTGACATCTGTCTCTGAAATCTGTTTTTGTTAACTTTGCCATAAAAGGGAGGGATTATTTGGTCGACCCAAATGTCTACAAATCTCTTCTTTCAACACCTTGCAAACCTCCTGTTTTCACCTACCTGTATAAAAAATATAACTGCTTTGGCTTTCCCAAGGGAGAGGTAGCACGTAACCCATTTTAGTGCTACAACTCCATTGATCTAATTAGCTCTAGTCTCATTGTGTAACGTGGTGGCCAGCAGGGAGCAAACTCCCAGCCTGCTTGAGAAACATCCAATTCCCTCCATTGTCTTCTGCTTATGAAGTTTGCTTAGTTAAGCTGTCATCCCTGCTAACGCAAACCCTGACCAAACAGTTCAAAGCAATGAAATTGGAAGAAGTGAGCTTATTTCTGACTCTCATCTAGGAACCATCCCTTTTAATGCAGCAGCTCTTTGTGCCCTGATCTTTAAGATACTGAGACCAAACCTCCTCTGCCCCAACTCGCAGGGCTGGACCCTTCTGTGCCTCCTGCTGCTGCTGACAGTCCCCTGGCGCCTCTCGTTGCTGCTGTCGCCGTCCTGGCCGTTGCCGTTTTTGTTCTTGCCGGTTTTCTTGTGAGACCTGCGCTGAAGAAACCTCTTTCGCACGGGATAATGTGAGATCAAAGGTAGGCATCATCCACTAAACTACTACAGGGTAAATGTCACGTTTCACGAGGCACCAAACTGCTTCACTGGTGACAGTCTCACATGTGCCATTTGCCAGAAGCTGCGATATCTTTATCTACAATCAATCCCAGCCCATTAGAATGCCCTAGAACACCTTTGTAGTCCTAGCACCCCTCAAATGATTAAGAAGTAATTTCAACAGTCATTTCATGAGTTGTTTGGTACAATAATTTGATCATTTTTCTCCTCTTCAATTCTTTTCCCACATCCTTCTAAGACCATTTATCTAATGCCTCGCAATTTTGTGAGCTGGAGAGGAAACATGAATGAGGCATCAATAAATATTTCAAGGTTTATTAAAAGGGAGGAAGATTTAATTTGGGGAGGAGCAATAGGTCATTTCTGGAAAGGCAATGTAAAAATTGATCTTACCATGGCATCTGCAATTGTGGCTATACAATATTCTAATAACTTTGAGCAGTGTTTTTAATGCTACATTTCTCATTGAAACAATAATGGATCTGTGTTTATTTATAAAATGCAGAGATTTCCAAGCTAAAGTAATCTGTTACGTGAAGAGTGTAATTTAAAATCAAAGCAAGGAAATGTTACAAAGCAATAATTCTATTTTGTCTTTCAAATTAATGTCTCTGTGATTAAATTAGGAACCAGTGTTTTAGTGTGTTGAAGAGTGTGGTCTGTTGGATTAAAATTTTTTCAAGTGATGTAGTGAGCCCCTGCTTCTGAAATACTGCACGGGGAATTTCTAAATATCTTAATGTAAGCTTCAAAAGGAATGAGCTAATTATTTTTCTTTCTGCACATGCAATTTTACAGAAAATATCTGCCCTGGGAAGCCAGATTGCTGACTCTTGATTCACAAATGCCTTTTCTTTTGGTTTCTACTACTTCCTACGCACGGCCACGTTGTGGCACTTTTCCCCATGAACACCACAGAGCTGTGAGGTCCCTGCTGCTGCTGCCTCCACCCCCGGTGCCTCCTCCTCCTCCTCAGCCATGGGCACTGCTGCTCGCCCAGAGCATCCGAAGCACATCAGCTGGACCTTCCATCTGCATCCTCAGCTCCATCACCTCAGCCCAACCTCTAACCAAGAGACATGTCCCTAACTTGCCAAATCTCTCTCTTAACGAGACTCACTATTGAAATTAGCATCACTGTTGAAAAGGCTTTTCATGATATCTATCCTCAGTTTTCACTGTTGCTGGTCAAGCCCTTCAGTTCTTGGTCTGTCTCTCCTGGCCATAGGGAGTCATTTTCTCTCCTTTCTCTTTAGGTGCATTTTACCTAGTTGAATATTGATGTTTTTTGCACTAAGTTTTCACTTTTCTAGATTAAATAAATCTAATTTCAAAATATACTGGGCTGTTAAAGGTGTTTTGTTCGTAATACTTAAGGCTGAATCACACAATCTTATCTAAAGGCTTCTCAAATCAACTGGACGCCTTCCCACTGACATACATCCTAAATCTGGAAAAACCATAAATCTCATCCAAGAGATCAAATCTCAGTCAGGAGAATTTTCAAGTCTCATTTAAATGTCATTTAAATGTTGAAAGACATTTTACGTGTCCTTTCCAAAAGGAGGACTTTTGTTCAATTTTTAGTACTTTTGGTTGCTGATGACAATATATTTTTTATATATTTTTTTTTTTTTATTTTTCCCCATGGGTGTATGCTTTGTCGTTGTGAAAAGTTTGGCTTCTCAGGACTTACCCAGCCTTTCAGAGTGTATTGTGAACATTCAAGAATCAGACTGAAATATGCTGGCAATGCAAACAGCCAAATACCACATAAACATTTATCATTGGTGCATGAAAACATGAAAAGCAAGACCTGGTGGGTTTTGCCTTTCATGTCCTAGTTGAAAATACAGAGAATTAAAGCCAAACGTAAACTAATTTTTTTTTTCCCTTTGTTTTGTTATTTTGTCCATTTGGTGGAGGTTTAGTGTTATGCCAACTATTACTACTTAGTGACGCCTGGCGCCTGCAAACACAAGGATATCAAGAACCAGGAGCCCATGGAGGACACAACATTTGCTCTTCTAAAATGAGCTTTCTGGAGGCTGCATTTGTTGTCACCTACTCCACCCTTAGAGAAGACACACCAGCCATCACTTGGCATGCCTGTCACTGCTCAATCGTGTAGAATGTACTTTTTTTGTCCACTCAGTAGTATTTACTCAACCAACAATCTCAGCACCAACTAAACATCTTATTTGCAACATCATGCTAAAATCCCTTACAAGTGTCACCCTGTGTAGTGTGAGCTGTGTTGGCAGAGGATAATAATTGAATTCTACCACATGTATATAGACCATGCAGCTACAGGTGTTCATAACTCCAACAAAACTGCACATCCTTGAACAACTCCCCTAAAGTGACACTTGAGGAGAGCTTTTTTTCATGGAAAGAGAATGGATCCATAGCAATTTTGTTTCAAATACATACACCTTTTTTGTATAAAATATTGTATAGACTCCATGGGTTTCTTCCAGCATGCTGTTCCCAGCATTGTTGTACAACCTGTTTGCCCAGCAGTGGAGTTAAAGCAAAGCTCAGAAACAAAGTTCTGTTTGCTTGTTTGTATGCTGAATTTCCTGTGCTTTGGTGTCCTGTTTATCTTGCTGTTCTAATTTTGAAGTACGAAGCAGATAATTCAACTCTGTAGTCCTCCTTCCCAGGAACATGTTATAAAAATATTTATGATCGGGTATAAATAAATGTTGTTTTGTTTCTGGATCCCATAGCTAGCAAGTAGATTTGTTTTTCATAGCAAATCCCCATGTTTTGTAGATTGAGACTAAAAGAAGCTAATTTGGGTTGGCAGGGTATGAGTAAGAAACACATTTTTTGTTGTGTAATTTTCATTACTTTCTCCCCATGCCTTGACATAGAAGTTCACAGATATTCATTGATATCAAGCCAAATTAAGCCGCTAATCGTAACCCTCTACTCACACTTCTGACTTAGGTGTCCTTTAATGCCTGAGACTGAAAGCTTGCACCAAATTCCAATTAAATAACTAAATTAATATGCTCTGGAGATCACTTCCACTTAACTGATTTTTTTTTTTAATAACTCCCTCAGACTCACCAGCCAAGGCCAAATTTTTTTTAACAGGATTGCACTAGAATCTACCTTGAACTGGAAATCAGGCAGCCAGCCACTGCAGCTGGGTTGCTGAATTTTCCACTACACTTAATAAACTCAGATAAAACAGAAAAGGCATTTATTGAGCCTAACCCAACACTGCCCTTTATTTGTGACAAGTTCAAGATAATAATAATAATAATAATAATAATAATAATAATAATAGCAGCCCTTTGCTGTCCAGCATCTCTGAAGGCAAGCACAACCAACCTTTTGCACACTTTCTGTTAAACTCCTTATGTTTTTCTCTATTTGGGTAGTTTTGTTTTCATGGGGTTTTAAAATGTTGTTATTATTTGTTCTGGCAGTTTCTGTCTAGCTGGGAAAAAAACTAAGGAGACACTAAAATTCTCACAGCAGCTCACGTATTTTAGGAGATTTTCTATCTCAGGCTCATGAACTATGACACAAAAAGCATATTTGAATAAGTCTTGCCTAGCTGAGAAAACATGCGAGTGACCCAACTGGGTTACTGGAAGTGACGTTTGTTTTCATTTCCTAGAATAACACTTGGATCAGCTCTTTTGCCCTGAATCCCCTGGTACCCAACCAAGCAGATTTTCCTTGTTCTTTCCAAAATAAGTGAATTAGTCACAGCTTGTAATGTAGAAATTAATTGTGCTGCTGCTGTTCTGAAGAACACGCCCAGTTTGAATGAAGGTTGTCTTCTGTTTGTGTATTACTTTTCAGTTTTCAGAAACTATAGTTTCAGAGAGATGGCTTCATTCTTCTTTTTCTCTACGAAGACTGTGAGGGCTGTATTTTGTCCTCAGATATATCATACAAACCTGTTGAGTCTAAGGAAGTTTTCTGTATGTGAGTGTCTAAACAGAATAGATAAAATGTGGTTTTTTGAACAGTTACATAGGAGTCTTGGAGGCTGAAATCCATCTACTAGGATGGGGATTAAGCCTCTTATGTTTTTTCCATATGATTTTTTCCTTTCTTCTTTCTTTTTCCTCCTCTCTCATCCCTGCTCCTACCATATAGTTAACTTCCCAGTGCACATCAAGATCTTGTTACTCCTTGCTTTATCTCCCTCATCCCTTATTGCTTTTTGGGTTAGGCACTGAATAAAATCAGGCACTCAGTGCTAAGACCGAATTTTCTTCCGTGCCTGAACAGCTGCTAGAATGGACCCTAACTTGAGGGCTCCTCATTTGTTGAAGTTATCTGCTTATAAAAGGTTTATACACAGGTTCAGCTGGGGATGTTGAGGTGTTTGGTATTAGTTCCAACTGTCTTCTGCTGTTAAGTCTGGATTTGAGCAGAGCTTTTTTGCATGAGATATTATGAAAATGGAGTTATGCTGATGTGAAGTCTCTTCTCCGACGCAGAGAAGTGGCGGGGAGCACGCCTTCATATTAATGTAGCAAATCCACGTCTTTCCGAAACACTGGATCCTGCCATCCCGCGTTGCAGGCTCAGAAAGCCAGCTGTGAATCCCCAGTTGCAGGACGGTGGCCAAAACCTGTTGCTTCAGTTTCTTCTTGAGCTTCTGGGCAGCTCGGGCAGAGCACCTTAGAAAGCTGCACATTGTGCATGTAGAGTAAACACTCAATCTGAGCCCTGCCAGTGCGAAACAAGCCTTCTTTGTTTCTTAAAAGTTCACTGGATTTCTCTAAGGAATGCATTGTTGAGGAAGACAAGCGGACTTCTCTCCGCCAACATCGCAAGGATTAATCCAGGCATCACATGAGATGCTTTCTGAAGGCTGTGAAGTATGAGAGCTGGGACGATGCTTACGGAACCAGCTGAAAATTAACTGTTTAAAATTGAGACTAGAATTTGTACAGTCTAGAGGGGGTTCTGGCATTGCATTTTGAAAAAAATTTTAAAAAGCATTTTGTTTCCCAGGCAGTTCATTGCTGCAGTAATGCTTACAGCTGCTCTGGTGCCCAGGGCCTGGCTGTGTGAGCCACAGGAACATTGGGCTGAGACCACCCCAATGTACCCCAGGCAGAGCCACCACCACGGACATGGTCTGGGGCTTCTGGTCTTGGAGGGGACACACGAACACAACCACCCCAGCTCAGCTTCAGAACAGTGGAGAAACTGAGAGGTAGAAAAAGTCTGCCGTCATTTTTTGCTGGACATCACTAATTTTCTCCATGGCTGTGTGCAGCTGGTTCTTCTCAGGCCAGTGGCTGCCATTGGATACGCCAAGGGGAGGGTTTAACCACTGGTCCGTAGAGGAGAAAAGCTTCAAACGGTAATTAAAGTAACCAGAAAATCAAGGTATTACAAACAAAGTCTTGCCAAAAAAAAAAAAAAAAAAAGAGAGGATGTTTTTAAAATTTAAAAAATACCTCCATTACATGAAATCACTAAATTCAAACAAAATAAGGCTGGTCAAACTGCAGAGCACACACCCTTTAATTCTACATGCTTATAAATTTCAAAACCTGCTTTATCAGCATTATAGGGAATGCACTTAACATGAGTCCCATGCTGACTGGTCAGGACGCTGCACAGAGGATGTCTGCAGGGGTCAGGTACTGTGCCTTACACTATCCAGAGCTACCTACCTCTCTCTTGTGTTTTCCTCTAAAATCAATATTGGCAAACTTTGTAACCTGCATCAAAGCCCACTCAAACCAGTAGATATCATGGGTTCATATTACAGATCCCCGGTCTCCATGAGAACTGGACCTCTCCATGAGGAATGATGAGGAAAGCCTCTTTCTAATGAATTTTATCTATTACAAACTCAAAGTCCCAGTGATTTCTTCTGCTGATTACCTGAGATACACAAGCTTGAGTATACAGTGACTAACATTCTTGACCTTTAGCTCAAGTAGGAGAATATGAACCATTTCTATTCTCTTTGATCCAGAGAGTCCACTAGGATTGATGTACCCGGTAAGAAAACTGTGAGACAAACTCTTTTAACCTGATTGACACAGGATTCCACAATCTGGAATGAGGAAAGGCAAGCCAGGTGTCCTCCATTGCAGAGATATTCTTGGTCCACATGACATCCCAAACAGCCTCCTCTCTTGGAGACCACAGCTCCTCAGAGAAGCAGTGTTTGTGTTATCCTTCCATCACCCCATGCCTTTCACCTTAGCTAACAGTGTTGTTTGTTCATGTCAAAACACCCTTTAGAAAACAATATATTTATATAATCCATCTAACAATAAGTTCTTCCTGCAGTAATCTCCCTTGATACGCATGGTGCTGGAAATCTATCAGTCCTGTGCTTTGATTCTCTCCTCATGATTGGAAACAATCAGGTATTCAAATAAACCAAAAATAAGATGGATTACAAGCAGATTGATCAAGTAGAAACGTCTTCATGACTAGAGATTCAGCATTGCTACGTTAATTTCCTGAGGAAAATCAAAGTTTCCCATTCTCTTTGGTCTCTCAGAAGTGCCACGGGGGCCGATGGACAGCAGGAACCATGAAAGTGCCCTGCTGAAGTCTTCTACTAAGGCTCTAATATTGCATCAACGTCCTTGAATTTTATGCAGGCACAACACCCAGTGTCTTCTCCAGAGAAACATTTATGAATTTCCTTTTTTTTTTTTTCCCCTAGTTAAATGGTACTCATGAGAAAGAGTGCCAGAAGGAGTCAATTAATTACAATCAGCGGAAACATTGGCTCAGGGTCCTCCTCACTCCTCTCGTGTGGTGTGAGCTTTGATGACTTTAATTTGGAAGTTGATTGGGTTGGGGTTTGGCCATTTATGTGCTTGCTTTTGAGTTGTCTTACTGCACTTTTTAATCGGTAGTATATTGATTATTCTTAGATAGAGATGTCTCTGAATCAAAATCCTGAGAGCAGTTATGGTCTCCTCAAACTCTCAGGAGATAAAGCACTAGACAAAAATGTATCTTTCATGAATCAATCTTATTCTTGAAGGAATCTGATTTTGACAGGGTTAGCATTTGGTTAGACTGCGTGCTTCAGTCCCTGTTACTTATTGCATTGTTTTTACTATCAAAATCTACTTCAAACAAATTTAAAGGCAGTATTAATCACATCTAACTCCCTGGGACCCCTGTGCACTAGAAGTCCACTTCCATTTTTGTGATAATAAATGCTTTAAGGGTGCACTGTGTGCTGTGTGACCCATGGTACCTACTGAGATGTAAGGGATTTGCTAGAGGCAGAGAAAACCTCTTTGTTAATCTATTATTCTCCATGTGAACGTGAAAAGCAGGAAAACTGCAAGAATGCAGCCCACGCCAAGACAAACAACCTGTGTTGACACAAAGCTTTAGCTGGTAACAGGATGAAATGGCCTGTCCTGCTGCTTGCAGAGCCAAGATCACTGATACCCGATTTACATTGGCACAGTCTTTGTTTCTGACAAAGATTTGCCATCGCAGGATTCACAAGGGTGGACTGGGGCTTCCAGAGGCTGGATGGTGACATCCTTATCCCAAGGCAATTCTCCTCTGGGACTGGGAATTTGGAACAAGCACTCGATATCCAGTTTTGTCCACAGATTATGGCTTCGCATGTCAAGTTTCCACTTTGCTTTACCAATAAATTCACCATAAATGCAGGGAACCTGTTTGAAAGTTATATCATCAGGGACGTGATTTACTTCACCTGGACTTTTCTCTTTTCTCTATATGTTCTTCAGTGTACAAAAATACCTTTCACTTCAAAACTTTCCAGGGTTTAATTTAGCAGAGTGGCTGGCAGAGCAAAAACATGAAAAAGGGATGCATTGCAAGAATACACATCTTAATTGTAATTATGTCTGGGCAGCAAAGCAACAAATATTAGGGCACTACACAGCCTCATATAGATGGCATAGGTAATGTTAGCATTGAATGTATAATGTCATGGCCCTTAACAGGAGCAACCAGGGTCTCCACACCTCCGTAGAACATTGCATTTTGAAATGCTAATCATACCACAAAGTTGCACAACAGCTTTTCATCATCCTTTATCGCACACGCATATCACCCAGAGCCCTGCTAATCCCAGGTGTGCGGAGATGTGTGTGTACACCAGGGCAAGGACTACTGTTATCAGGGAATTTCTGCTGTCCCTGAGACAGCAAGGGCTGTGGCTGGGAGAAGCAGAAAAAAGGTAGCCTTTGGCTCCCCTACTTGTTCGCTTTTCCTGTTGCATCTTTTCCACCTTGCTGCTCTTTGACAAGATGTTATTTTACTCCCATGTTCATTCTCAGATTTTTTTTCAAAATAGAAAAAATAAGGAACCTTCATGTACATGTACATCTTGAAGGTTTCAAAAGTCCCTCTGAACTTGGTCCTTCTTCCCTGCTTTTAGAAACAAAAGATGAAAGTGATGAAACAATGCATGAAATTTCTTCCAAAATCAATGTTTTTTCTTGCCCTTACTATATTTAAGTAAATCATTTTTCATCATGCTTCAAAAGACACTATTTTTTAAAAAGCTAAGCAGGTCTTTACCAATGGTGTTTCATGACCCGAGAGAAGTATTTCCCTTGTCTCCTCAGGCCAGCCCTGACAGAGCGGATGAGTTCATTTGTGTGGGAATCCAGGTTTCAGCATGATGATCCATCACCCCTACTGGGTGAGACCTCCTGGGATTGTTTCTGTAGGGCACTGCAAAGGCCTTCACAATGTGCCCATTACCAGATTGTTGGGAACACGACAGGTTCAGCAAAAAACGGGATTTGTTACATGAGAAATGTTCTCAAAAGTGCAGTAATTATATTTATATTTAAAGAAACAACAAATAAGTTAGTATAGCACAGAAAAAAAAGTGCATCATTTTGTGAGTTCACACACATTAGTGGGTTTTTTAAATCTTTGGTTTGTGGATTTTTTTTTTTCAGGGGAGAAGAAATACAAATAAGTATTTGTACAAGAAATACACACACAGAAGAAAGGCAGTCAGCCCTAGGTGATTCCTTCAAAGATATTTCAATGGCATTCTTTACAAACAGTAGATATGAGAGCTGTCAGGTGTGATGGTTTATTATCTCGTTAAGTGATAACGAGTGAAGAATTGCAAGGGAAGATGAACCAGGTGTGTGCCTGAAGTGGGTCAGAGTTTCTCCTGATCTCCATTTGGCCAGAGACGTCTCCTCCGACTTTGATGGAAGGCAGGTAAGGAATGCGAACATCTGTCCTGCTGCTTGTAGCTGTTTCTTCTGCACATGTTTATTTCCACCTCTGCCTACTTTTAAAGGTATTTGCTAAAGTGGAGGCCTCTTTATGGACCCTACAAAAGCACTGTGATGTTAAAATATCTTATCTAGAGATGTTCTCACTCCCTGAGGACAGTGCCTCGCTGCCCTCCAGTGGCAGGAGCCTCCAGAACAGCTTTGCATTTTCCTGCTGGTTTTAGCCCCTTAAGCTACATTAGACCTGCATACTCGTGGATATTATAACACTACAGCTTTCCATGAAAATTAGATGTTTAAATGCCTTTGGTGAGCTTACTTCTATTCACTAATGATGGAGAAGTTGCCCGATCAGAGCTGCAGAGCAGCGTGGAGAACTTGCCCCTTAGCATGAGGTGTTCTATAGAGAGTATGTCACATTTACACATATATGTAACTCTGTGCATACTGACCTCTGTGTGTTCGTATTTCACAATATGAAATATGCACTGAAATCCATATGTAGTTTGAAAAAGCTGACAAAAGCTATTTTCAGAGAGGGGTGGTTTTGCCAGTGCAGCAAAACTTCATTCCGTAAAGAAAGCTTAACACCCAACCTAGTGAAACTATTTCACGACAGACAAACGCTGTTTGTTTTCTGTGAGTGAGTTTTGACAGATTTCATTAAGAAGATGTTCTGGGAAACAGCTTTGCTACTCCAAGACCACAAAGGTCAACCCTACTGTCATCACTGCTGGTTCCTGCCAGCTGGGATTAGTCTGCTTGCTTAGCGTTAGACTCAAGACTTACCACCTCCTTTCTAATAGTACCTTCAATGTCTGTGACAGGAGCTGCAGTATTTAATGTGAAAACTGGTCATTCTTTTGTCGCCTATCAGTACAGATTAGCCCTTGCTAGGATTCATACCTACCACCATTACTTCTTAAATATGGTGTAAAATAGCCTCAGGTGAGATCCAGCCTCTTTAGGCAAGAGCTGGGGAGTGGAGTCCTCTCTCCTCCACATGTTCACTGGGATTAATATCTTATTTGGGACCTGTTTTATAAAAAACGGCTGAGGAATGCTGAAAAAGCAAATCTTGATGATTCACGTTCGAGATATTTGCATTTAACCATGTCCCCCCATATTTTCCCACCTGTATACCTAGGCTCCAAACAGAGTTGCACTGAAATGCCACTGATTAAAAGCCTAGTTTATAAATAAAGTAGGTGCCTACAATTCTATAATGTGAATTATGGCCCCACTTTCCATTAATAGCCATGCTCCAGCTGCATGGGATATCTTAGGCAATTAGCTTTGCTGCTGAGCATGCTGTTTGACTGAGTCACCAGATTGACACATTAGCTATTTCTACAGGACTCCACAGTTCCTAGAGAGGATATCATTGAAAGTCCAGCAACAGCCAAAGAATAAGCAGGTTCATTATCAGATAGTTATAAAATGCACTGAAATGGCATATATGTATCAGACTTCTGTGTCTTCTATGAACATTGCTCAGATCCAAATCTTTAAATCCAGAACACTTAAGCTTGGGTTAAATCACAAGACATAAAGAATTTGTTTCTTTGGCTTGAGAAGAAAACCTTAATGAGATTTCTATTGGAGTTTTGGGCTAATTTTTTTTTTTTTTAAATTCAGAAGTCAAAAAGACTTGTATAAAATAGATTAATTGCTGTCAGGAAAGAAAAGTTGTGTATGCCATACTGTTCAGGCCCATCTTAGAGCTATTTGGATTGCAATATATTGATAAGGATCTACGATACACCCACTTAGTCACTTCAGGAAATGACATTGACTTAAAGTAATCCCCACATGGAACTAGAAGTTTAGATACTTGACTGGTTTTGCTCAATAAGTTATTGTGAAGGTAAGAACAGGGGTACTTAGATATCACAGAGTGTACTGCGTTAAGAAAATAAGAAAAAAAAGAATTTATGTTCATTTCTAAGTCAGCCAAGAAAATTGAGCTTTGTTTGGTTTATGTTTCTAGCTGAGAGCCAACTTCTCCCTGCTGGTACAGGGTAAGGTGGAGCTGGAAGCATCCCTTGGGGTATCAGAGGCCAGAGTAGTTTTGAAACCACCACCTCATGCCAGGGAGAAAACTGTGTGGCTGGAGGTATCCTGATGGAGCCATGGCTTTGCTAGAGGGCAACCTTTTGGCAGTTGTATAGCATGGCCATTCCAGGTGGGATTCCTTGTTTTTCATGCAAGTCACCTAATCTCAAAAGCTACCAGGAAAACAGGTGCCAAAGGACAATATCTGTCATGACCCAATATCTGTCATGACCTGTTGTATATTTCCTCTTCATGATGACTTTTTTCCATGTTTTTTCCTAGTCTTTTATTGATTTGTATTTATACTGACATTGCAATATCTTCCACCTTTCATCCTATCGTCTCATATCTCTTGCCAGTAGAATAAAAACCTGCTTCTAGTTTCTTCTTACCCAACCACGCCTTGGCCAATACCTCTTACAGCCATTTTATTGCTCTGTAGGTTGTAAGTTAGAGAGAGAGAACTGCAGATCTGAAACATATCGGAGGGATCTAGTCCCAGGTTAAAGAGGATTCAGAGAAATACAAAAAAGCATGGAAACTGCTTCTTACAGAAGTAAGCTGTAGAAGATAGAGGTAATTTCATTGAGACTTCCCTGACATTTTTAGGATGCTGCTCTTCCTTTGGCACAATTCTCACATCAATTTAATCTCATTTAGTGTGGTTGTAAGTTGGAAAGAGACTTAACTAAGCGGTATGAGAATCCTTACCAAACAGCCTAATCTCCAAAAGTAAATCGTTGCTTCCTGGAACGATCGCATCATCAGGACACAGCCACAAAGGTGCTTGGGGAGTGTTTGGGAAGATCTCGGTAGCCAGTCCGGAACAGCTCTGTGATTTGGATCTACTTATCCGGATGTCTGGATGTACCCTGTGAAATGAAAATAGTCAGTAAATCACTTCCTTGGCATTGATCTGGAAGTTGAGGAAGAAAGATCAAATTGCACAGCACACACCTTTGGTGTAGACCAGAACCCATTTAGTATAAATTCTGAAACTGCATTGGGTTAGAACAGACAATCACAATGAAAATGGACCTTCAAGTGAGTCTCACTTGGCTGCTCCTGTTAAGTGCTTCTCTCCTCTCTGAACCAGGTACTGTGTCTAAAACCTTTTCATGTTTGCAGGGAAATGTTACAGACAGAATTAGTTACTAATACAGACCAGCTAGCCGGGAAGTGGTGGAGAAGAGTATCCTAGACTATTGCAGGCAAGATTTGTTCCATAAAATTGATGGTTTAATTTGTCTTTTAATTCAAAGATTCAGATCAAATCCATAGGTTATATATATAATTATATATGTATAATTAGAAATAGATATATATGAAGGCTGTAGGCTGAAGAAAGCTGAAGAATATTTTTGTTGTTTCTCTTCTCTAGAGTGGAATAGTTTGGCTAAGCTGTTCTCTAAATGTTCTTCTTATGTTTTGAATTTAAATTCTTCTACACTTCTGCATTTAAAAACGTAGTGAAAGACAGAATAAGAAACAGAGCAGCCTGCCAGACCCAGGTGAAAATATACTTTAATGCATTGCCATGTTCCTTCAGTCTTCAAACAATAGCCCCAAACCTTCCTTATAATCTTGCTAGTTTGAATTAGATACTTTGATCTATAGTTATCAGCGTGGGCACCATGAATAAAGTCATGTCAATCCCTTACAAAAAGAGATAATTTTACAGAGTGTAGATTAAGAGGTTGGCTACATTGAATTATTTACATGACAAGAGCAAAGGTGGCCCAGAGGGAAGCTCAGCATCAAAGAGGACTAAGCTGCATTTCAAGAAGGTGGTCAAATCCCAGGGCTTCAGTATCATTATCTTCTTTATTCTTATTCAATAGGCTGACTCTGATTTGACCTGATGTATGTAGACTGGATTAACTTTGACTGGAAAAATCGCTTAGGATACTGTCTTGCAAATCCAAGACTTTAGTATCATTAAAGTAAAAGTCTGTGAAAGTGAATGTCTGAAGATCAAATGCCAATTTTAAAAAAAAAAAAAGGGGGAAAAAATCCCCAAATGAAATTCCTCCTGATTTTCGTGACTGAAAAAGGCACAGCTCTTCAGAGCATGCTAATTCTGAAAGAGCAAGGATATTATTTTTAAAAGCTGTCATTTGAAAACATTGCTTTGACTCTTGGAAGCCTAAATCCTTTTTCCTTCCAATGAATATATGTAGGTTATTAAAGGTATTTATGTGACTAAAACTACAGATAATGAAAAGCACATGATAACACTGCATGTTTGTCCCTTATTTTGGAGGACCAGTTCATCCCCTAGGATCTGAATCATGATGCCGTGGTCTGGTTTAATCAAACATACATTTTTAAATACCTTATGCAGTATATAGTATATTCTTCATTGCAAAGTTAGACAGAATTGGGCTTCCCATGCAGACCTGAGTGGACATTTGCGAAGAAAGTGATTTAATAGAATCATAGAATCATTTACGTTGGAGGAGACCCACAAGATCATCAAGTTCAACCATAACCTAACTCTGGCACAAAACCATGTCCCTAAGAACCTCACCTATGTCTTTTAATCTAACACACTGGGCTGCCAGCCAAAATAACTGTCATGATCTGCACAGACAAACGGTCCACAGCCTCCCCTGCTACTGCGGTAATCACACATGGCAAAGGTGAGTAAACCCTTTCTACTGCCCCAGTGAAACTGGGCAGAGCTCATCTCCTAGAAGACCACGTCTTCACTGCAGATGAAGGATGCACACAAGGATTTCTGGGGCAGGATCCCTCCCTTTGTTCTTTGTGCTGCGCGGAAATGAGGTCCTCTACAGTCATCTTCCATTGAGGACACGAGCATGTCCTTTCAGACACAGGGAGGAACCACAGGATTGCTTTGAAAACACACCGCATACCAACACTTACTGTATCTTACTCTGTATCAACACATACCGGGTACCATCTCACAGTAAAACGTAAAACATACCTAGAATTGTGATACGTTACATTAATGCTAATACGTTTTCTTATCTGCCACAGCAAGTGGTATGTGGTGGAACTCACAGGGAGGCTCAACTGGAGGTGAAAACTTTATATGGAATAAACTTTCAAAATGGATAAGAGACCTATTGAGACGCAAAGGTAAGAGGGTGAGACATGGTCCTGACTAAGAACTTACCTGGCACCCCTGTGCAGTGACACGAGGTGAGCTGGTTATCTCACCAGCACAGCCAATAACCTACCATGACTGACCAGGTCCTGTAGGCAGAGCCACGTGAACAGGGCTGAATTAACCACAATTTGGGTTCTGCTGTTCAGCTCCCAGCTTTGCACACTCTGTGAGTTCCCCAGTAAGCTCCGTCTACTGGGAAGACAGAAACACTGGGCAGCCCATCATTGCACAGACAGTAATGCAACCTTACACATAAGAAGTGTAGATATCCTGGCAACAAACAAATCGAGATGTTCACCTGTCTTTTGCTTTAGTTTCAGGAGAGCCACAACTGCGACTGGTCTCTGGAGGGGACCGATGCGCCGGGAGGGTTGAAGTTTATTATGAAGGGAAATGGGGGACAGTCTGTGACGATCACTTCAGTAAGAACAGTGGTGATGTTGTATGCAGGCAACTTGGCTGTGGCCACGTTGTTTCTGTCTTCGGATGGTCCTACTTTGGCCGTGGCACAGAAGACATCCATCTGGATAATGTCCAGTGTGAAGGAACCGAATCTTACCTTTGGGAGTGTCAGCATGCTGGCTGGAACACACATGACTGTGGACACAATGAGGATGTCGGTGTCATCTGTTCAGGTGAAAAAAAAAAAAGTTATGCATTATTAATAATATTTTTTTATTTTCCTGTTGACCATAAATGCAAGAAACAGAGTTTGGAAATCAAATGAGAGCTGAACTGTGTGCTTGTGGAGGCTCCTTGTGTTTAAGCTGGTCTGTGTGATCAAGGAACAAAAGGATGTCCTGAATAAAATACCAAGGTTGGTAGTGGCAAGCAGTGAGTATAAAAATGGTGAAAAGAAGGTAGTTCAGGACTGCTTTAGTCAACATCTGATGACAGGCCATTCCCCAAAAAAAAGAAAGGCAGCCACTTAAGAGGAGAAGCACATCCAGAAGTGAACCAAGTATGTCTGAATTGAAAATAAAAGTTAATACTCTCATCATAAACATATCTGAAATCAATTATTGCATAACTGGAAGCAGCCTGTTTTGAAGCAATATGAATAACTGCACAATAGAAGTAAATTTTTGCTTTTTTTCCATGTTCACAGCTGCATCACGCACCACAGTTGCATCAAGAGGTAAGGTTCTTGAGACATAAGTCCATTAGCTCTTCACAGTCTTCCCAAATGCCCAAGGATTAATATTTAACTCGAAAATCATGTGATTGCAGCTCTTTGGCAGACAGTATTCTAGAAAGGTACATGCTCTGAATCACTAATTATTGCCCCAAATTACTATTTATTCATCCACTGTTACATTATTTCTGTTCTTTGGATTGCTCATAGGAACTGTATTAGCCACTTATCTACTACTAATTAGGAAAACATAAGGTGGCTCTTAACACTCCATGTCTAGGTTTCTGACTTCTGTTTTTTCTGCCGTTCCTGAAATAATAATAGCACTCTGGAAACCTTAAAGTATGGATGTTACTCATGTTTCCTTGGGTTTTTAAGTGTTAAGTACTAAAGCCTTTCATAATACACGGCCATAGAGGAGTGGCTGCTAAAATGCAGGTTTTGATCTTATGTAGCCCAGAAGTGAAGGAGTGGTTCACAAAATCATTTTTCTCAAGACTTGAACCTGCAAAACCACATTGCAGTAGTCTTGAACTGGTGCTGCATGCTCTGCTCATCTCTATCCCTGACATCAATTTAGAACTGCTCTTAATCAACAGAAATATCACTCTATCAGAAGTTAAAGCCTTCTGCATTAAGCCAGTGTTGCACAAAACCTGATGCTTAAATCGTTTCACCAGTGCCTCAATTCTCATTACCATTCTTACAGTTATCTAATAATCTATTTCCTCTAACTTCCAGCATCCTCAGAGAACCCCCAAACTTCCACTTCTGCATCAACATTTTCCACAGACAGCACTGTTGTGACAACTACCGCAGAAACCCCAATTTCTACTGACAAAGGCAAGGGAAAAAAAGAAACTGTAATTGTCATGTGTGGAAATTTTGAGCAATATATGCGATTTGTTTAGAGCAGACAAGAAGAACACTGGGAATTCAGTAAAAATATGTAATAACTCTTCATGTAATTAGCCTTGGAAGAGCAAATCATCTTCATTTTCACAGGAAAACATGGTTGGAAAATGGGTGTGTGATTAAGTCTATCTGCATACACAGTTATGAAGAATGCATGTATGTGTGGTGAGATCTTTACCGTCAGTTCATCTGAGGCACTCTTACCTGGATATTTACTTGACCTTCAATTCTTTTAATAATCTTGCATAATTTTTCCTGATTCTCAAGTTAGTGCAAAGGTTGAATGGAAATCAGGTGTGTTTATACCCTGCTGAGGGGTGCACTGGTTGCATCAGTCTCCAATTACTTATTAGAAGATGTTCTTCTGAGCCACGTTACCAAAACTGAAAGTCCAGGGAGCTGATTTTCTTTTCCATGAAGCCTGAAGCATTAATGACTTCACAGATCCTTGAAATGTCTTTTATTTTATGTGGTGGTGACAATTCTGTTTAATGACATATTTCCTCACCCCGTGGCCACCTTTGCAGACTCTGCACCCAACTTAAGCCCAGCAGGGACAGACATTGTCTGCTCCAGG
This sequence comes from Pampusana beccarii, assembly GCA_013399365.1. Classification (NCBI taxonomy): domain Eukaryota; kingdom Metazoa; phylum Chordata; class Aves; order Columbiformes; family Columbidae; genus Pampusana; species Pampusana beccarii. The sequence continues at coordinate 30,194 of VWYH01007290.1, forward strand.
GACCTTGGTGTCCCTCAAGGAAGATAAGCCACATTTGTGTGCTGAAAGTCTCTTCCGCAGCACAAGACAAATCTCATTCTTCATTTCCCTTAACAGCGATCCCTTCGCATCTTTCCAAATGGCTGTTGCATCTCTAGCAGTAAAAGTATGCAGCCAGAAATATCTACTATCTATATTATTAAATAGTAAACGAAGGTGAAAGCTTTTCTTTCAGCAAAAATAAAGGGCTATGCATTGACTCGCTGCCCTGCAAAGCCCAATCTACTTACTTTCCTCAAGATTTCGGTTCATATGTCCACTCCCAATTACTGACAGTCTCTCTTCTTTTTATTTCGTCAACTTTCTCTTGTCCTCAGTTATAGATTCTGAGTCCACTGCTGTCTCAGGGGAAACTGCCGAAACCACAGTTTATACAGGTAGGAACAGACATTTTGCAAGTGCTGTCTAAACCATATATTCTCTTAATTTGGGGTTTTCAGATGGATTAAGATGTGACCATGTAAATCTGTAAAATATTCATAGCAGACAACTACAAATTAAACATTTATGTCAAGGAACAATGTCCTTACAACAGCTTCACTTAAAAATATCAGGCTAGCAGGAAATATGCATTTAATGATTAATACCTCTGCAGCTATAAATACTACGCTTTTAATTTTATAAAGCAAAAGTGTTCAGATCATTGTGATTCGTGTGTCTAAGATTCGTAAAACCTTGAGAAACATTAAGGAGCACAGCCAGGCATTTGTACTTACCTCTCTTGGTTGGAGCTCTGCCCTCTCTGGTTATTTAGCAAACCAAAAATGCAGTTTTTTTATCAAGCCCGAGACCTTAAGCGAATCACTAACTTCTCAAATCACACTTATGTTTTTAATTGCTGCTTGCAACCATTTAATTTCTCATCCTTATAGTCTCCTCTGGCAGCACAGATGCCTCTACTACCACAACAGAGGAGAGCACGACATCAGAAACCCCGACTACGCTGCAGACAGGTAAAGGGCCTTTGCACAACATCCAGCAGGTTGAAAAAATATGGTTATAAGTTTTGGTTTGGAGGGGACATCAGTGGAGATGTCAAGAAAATTAACGTCTCTCAGTGCAGCTCATGTTTGTCTATGGATTTCATCTGTGTGGTATCAACCTGCTCACTTTCTGGCAGCATGGGCAGGCTATCACCGGTACTGCTACCGCTGCTGAAATTCATATGTTGCTTGGAAAAGCTGAAGGGTGGTGAGAGCCTGGCCCAGGTTCCCAGAGAGGTGGTGGATGAACCATCCCTGGAGACATCCCAGGCCAGGCTGGACGGGGCTCTGAGCAACCCGAGCTGGTGAAGATGTCCCTGCTTGTTGCAGGGGGCTGGACTAGATGGGCTTGGAAGGTCCCTTCCAGCTCAAACTATTCTGAGATCCTATGATTATATACTCCAGTTAGGAGATGCAAATGCAACGCCTGCTTCAGGACAAGCTGAATAGTGCAGAATTTGAACCATAGGATCTGGAGGAAATCGTTATTTTTATTTCTTTAAGAAGCATGACTCAGGGGAAAGCCACCCAATCTTTTGTTTCTCACCATTTATAACATTACCTATATGGATTCTAAACCATTTATAAGCCTCCATGCTTGTGCTTTCTTATCAGGCGATCCCAGGAGGGTCAGCAGGTCCTGTAATCCCTCTTGAGTATTTCTCAGCTCGGATTCAGGCTCTGCCAACCCAGGGTGTTGCAGGCTCAGCCCAGCGAGCTGGGGATGGCTCCAGCCTTCCTCCCCTCTTCATCACAGCTCCCACCTGCTAACTGTGATGTTCCACAGGGCAAGGAGATCCAGCAGAGAACTGCAGGAAAAATGGATACTGTATTTCAGCATCAGTCCTGATGGCCTCTCTCTCCTTTCTCAACTGACTATCTCTGGGAGAAGGTCTTTCAGTCAGATAAGCCAGGAGTAGTTGTAAGAAACGTTTCTCTTTTTTCAGCCAGAATATCCTTTGTTATTCTACTTTTTGAACTTCTTAGTTCAAAGTTGACAAAACATGCCCTATTGCAGCTTTGGGAAACTACTGATAAATGTTACTGCTAAATTACAACTTTCCTTTCTATTTTTGCTTCTCACATTCTTTTTGCTTTTCTTACTCTCAGTAAGAGAAGTCTGAAACTTTTGTGAGGCTTATAAAGTAAAATATTAATGTGAAGATCAATGTTTGAGCTGGGTCTGTGGATGTAGGGGACAGCTAATACATAGACTCCCTTTTCCACAAAGCCCGAAGGCAATTAAATCCACCAAGAGCGGATTTCAGTCACTCAGCATTACCTGAATTCTCTTTTCCTCTCATTTCCATGTTTCTTCCTTCTCACAGCCTCTGAAACTACTGGAGAATCATCGATATCACCCACCTCACTTATAGGAGATGGTAGTACCTCAACTCCAGAAATCTCTTCCACAGCAACTAGAGGTAAGAACAGACGCTATGCCATAAAATCTCACAATAATAGTGTTCAAGTTTGTTTAAAATAGATTACATTGGTAGGATTACAATAACTGCATAAAGTTTAAGATCAGCCAACTGCTAACTAATCATTTCAGTGAAGGAAGAATCTAACTTCTAAAACCTTCGTTTCTAAAATATTGGGCTAAGTTTGGGAGATATGTACTTATTAACAATTTGGGGCTTTAAGCTGCTTATAATATTTGCATAATTTAGACATCAACACAAGTGCCCAAATATCAGCGGTTTTGCCTGGGTAAAAGTGGATATTTTATGCTGGAGAGCATCAGTAATTGAATTAGATTGTGACATCTTCACCTTAAAGATGCAACAATCTTTGACAATTCTTTCCCAGCCCTAAAACGGAGATGCCACCACCTGACACAGTACAGAAACTGGTTCTCTGTACCTTTCCATTCATGCCTGTTGGATTCTTTCACTAAGGAGATTGATATTTTTCTCCAGTAATGTATTTCCTCAACTCTTTCACAATCCCTTCAACATCCCTGTATTCCTCCTTTGAATCTACTTCAAAACATGAAGAAACTGAGGCAGTATCTACACCAGGAATCCTAATCACAGCTTACAAAGTCAAGGTTATAATTGTAAAATCAATTTTGAGTCTAAGTGAGCTAAAGGAAAGCCATATTGTGTGGAAAATGTATGCAATGAAGTTTTAATAAAGAGGGATAAGAACACACTGCTTCGTTCTCCAATAGCTAAGAAGCTAAAAAATCCAAACTTTAAGTATTTTTTTATCATGGCATTATATGGTGATAGACACTTGGGTAGAAATACAGAGGACAATCCCATGTTTGTTCTCTGAAACAAAGCTTCCTATATTGTCAAACTTTTCTGGCAAAACGACAAATCCAGATTGATTTCGCCAAAAATTTGATTCTGGTTCATGTTCGTGTTTGGTCGTCATGGTTCATTACTCCTATTGGTTTATATCTCAATTTTTCAACAGGTGGATCTGGCACAGAATGGGATTATGTGACCCTATCTTCCCCAGTCACAGACAGTACTGAGCCGTCAACTCCAACATCATTACCTACACCGAGCAAAGGTAAGAAACAGTCAGGTACAACCTGTGTGCCTTGTGTTGTTTAGGAACGGAAACGTCCCTCTCCTGCATCACCACACAAGGCACCATCTGGGGCTCAGAACGTCCGTGAGCTGCAAACAGGTGGCCAAGAGACAATCCTGGGCATATTTGTGTATTTGTCCCATGCTGTCACCTGCTGCCCCTCAGCACTTCTTAGTGGTCCCTGTTGGGGAGGGGAAATTAAATTATGCAGAGCTTGGGTCCAGCTACTCTTCAGTGCTGATCCTGCTGCAACGCATGTGCTCACGTCCCAGCTGTTCCCCATTCTCTTTACTGAGGCAACTCTTATTCTGGCATCTATTTTGTAAGACACTTTGCAAGTTTTTAATGGATGAGCTGTTTTAATGATCCTATGAAATAATTTCTTAGGTATTAAAAAATCTTACAACCAGAATTTCACCAGACAGGGCCAGTTTGCATCAGTCGCAACTGAGCTGGGACCTTCCTATCCACCACATGCTGTCCTGCCTCCTAATGAAGCATTGATAGCACCAACAGGCTTTAAACTCCTATGCAAAACTCCACCGGGGGAGATGACTGTGTGTACTTTGCTTCTGAATTTGACAGATATTTTGAAGACACACAAAAAAATGTATATTCCAAGTTCTTTTATCCATGGACACTTTCTGTAGCACCTCCAGATGCTGGTTTATTAGCTCTGTGGACTCCAGGGAGCACAGGGTCAGTTGGCCATTCTTTTTAGAGCCCTTTTCAGAACAGTAAAAGATACTTCTCACAGAAACTAAATTCAGCTCTTTAAAGTTTTCCTCAGAGCTCACAGTTTTTCAAGCCTATTATATTCTTTATTTGTTCATCCAAGCTCTCCTCGTTATCTCTATCTTTCTTAAATGTGCAATCACCGACTGAGCAGCTGAGGTCTCTTTAATGCCAAGGAGAATAAGCAGCTGCGAGACTGAGGCTGGACTGGCTCGCTGGAGCATAAATATTACCAACTTCCAGTTTTTCTATGGTCCTTCTGTGCCAGCTGAAAGGATGATTTTGCCTTTGTGCATTGGTTTTCTCTTGCCAATGAGCAGCCCGTTCCACTTGTCTTGATTCAATTTCAGCTTGCTGATTTTTGACATTTATTCAGTTTATGAAAATCACTTTGAATTCTCATCGTGTCCTCCAGAGAGGGCACAGATCTTGCCTTTCCTTCTGCCACTCTGTCTGTCCTGTTTCAGTTTCGGTGGCAAGAGCTGAGGATCTCATTACAGTACAGCAGCTCTGTTTAACACCCCTACCATCTGCTAGTCCAAGATGCTCCATAACACGACAAACAATTAGCAAAGTAACTGATAACTCCTCTATTTAAAACCTTATTTTTTAAACACCGCTTGTCTTCTACAGCCTTATCTACGCTGTCGGAAGGTCAGAGCTGTGACCCAATACGAGTAGTAGCAGCACTGGAAAGTGTAATACAGATTTGCTTACTGCTCCATCCATTCAGCTTATTTTGAATTATATTTGCATGTTCCGAATCCAGGATCTATCCACCCTAATTTCTACAAATGTTGTCTTAGAAATTCAGAGGCAAATCTTCAGCACAGCGAAGAAGAAATTTCAGTCAGTGGTTTTCTGCCTTTTTTCCTGCCAGTCCTTTCACTTTCAAAATGAAACTTTCCTACTTTGAAGAATATTTTACAGAGCTTTGATCAGACTTTGCCACTTGCCTTGCTTAGACTGGGCTCTTTTCCAGCTGAATGAAAGAAGTTTGCACTTCTCTGCACACACCAGTGAAAATGAGAAATGGATGTGGTCACTCAAGATTTACTTTTATTTGCATGGCTTTCAGAAGTTGAATGTGCATTTCTTAAATGAGTGAGTTGACTGTTATTCAGGCTTAAGCAACATAATACTCAGTGTATATATGGTTCCCTAATAATACCCTCATTACTATGGAACTATGTGCTTGTAACTGTTAAGGGCTTTGCCTGTAACTACTTAACCAAGTACTTGAGCAAACAATTTCATCTTATTTATTCATACTGTGTGTAACAGCGATGCTGTTGAATGGGTAAAGGGTGGAGGGAAAAGGCTCCTCTGTAGCTGTAAATAATAATCTCATTACTTTTATTTGTGCAAACTGTAGGTAAACTATTCTTTGGGTTAAAAGCTCAGGATAACTAAGTGTTCCTTTATTCGTTTGATTATATTCTGCACTTAACTAAGAACAAAATATTGATTTTGAAGAGATGCAAATATTATTTTCTTTTATTAATTTGTTGAAAGTAAAAAAGTTGCCTTTCAGCTGTCTGTAGACACCCCTACAAGAATACATTAAAGATTTTTAGGACTGCTACTTAATCAGTCGTTTATTTCATGAAAAAGAGCCCCGCAAAATTTCAGATCGTTTGTATTTCAGATAAACGAAATACTTCATTTACTTAGAGACTTGAATAGGAAAGAAGCCTCCCTCCCAATACAGCCATTTTTAACATCAGCTGGATCACAACAAATTTCTGCCTGTAATTTAAGTCAAAATCTGAATATAGAATTTTTTATGTGTCTGTTTCTCACGATTCCCACCTGGATTTAGACAGCTAATGTAGTCTAGTTCTTAGACTTTTAAATTGCCCATTGATGGTGAATATTCAACACCTGGATCAACAGGTTTATTACCTTTTGTCTCAATTATCATCTTTTCTCCCCAAAATTGTGTTTGGCGGTCTTGCAGGAGTTTAGACCTAGATCTTGGGAAATGAGCCAAGCACGTTGCTGCTGGCATTTCTTTACAGCCAACATTTGCGGAAGCAAACGATAAACATGGTACTTGGGTGGAAGGAGCTGTGATCATGGTCAACAAAAAGGAATTAAGGAGAAAGAGTCCTAGGAAACATGGCTCTCATTCCGAATGGATGTGCATTAGTTGGTTACAAACGGCTGCCAGGTGACAGCAAAATGTCCCAGAATGAAAACCTTGTAATCACTGACCCACCAAGGAGTAAGACAGGTGTGTATACTTGGTGTAGTTTATGATGGCTACAAAGTAGGAGGAACTCAATTATGTTGTCAGCGGTGTCTCTGATTTCTTTCTCGGAAAGAAAAATACACTCCAGGCCCATAAAACTAATTTGGAACTTCAGATCTCTAAAAGCCTTTCTCTCTGAAAGTGAGATAGATGTTTGGAGTATTCTGTAAGTACCCAGCTCTCAGAAATGAGCCTGGCCTGTAGAAATAGCCGTGCTACTATTCTGGGGAAATGATGCTGTGCCGACCATCTGTTATGCCAGAGGGTTTGCAAGGATGGGAAAAGCAGCTGAACCAGGCATTACTTAAAGTAAAAAAAAAATCCCTTAAATTGCAAGATATCCCAGGAAAAAGGCTGGTTCTGGGTATTTGTGTTCATCCTTTAGACAGCACTACAGTATAGATGAAAATGAGGGTAAAGAAAAGATAGAAAACCCTCCCTCTGTTGCACGAAGTGGGGAGAGGTGGCGGCTAGCTGCATGGGGAGAATCATTTTCAAGATCAACAGGTTGTAGAAGAAGACTATATCCATGTCCATTGGGTACTGAAGGCAGAAAGATGGGTTCAAGCACTTGTAACATCCCACAACAGCACTGAAATACAGGGGGAGATCCTTTCTCAGAGCAGACTATCTGCTCCTGTCTTCCCTGGAGTGGTACCTGGCCTGAAGACAGGCCGTGCCACCACCTCAGTGAACATCACTGACACAGTGAACATCACTGACACAGGTGGGCTCTTCCTCCTCCGCAGACACCTCCGCCCTGTCCCTACGGCTGGCAGACGGTGGCAGCAGATGCTCGGGCCGCGTCGAACTCTACTACAACGGCAGCTGGGGAACGGTCTGCGACGATGGCTGGGAGCTGGCGGATGCTGAGGTGGTGTGCAGGAGCCTGGGGTGCGGAGCAGCTCTGCTGGCTGTGTCTGAAGCCCAGTTTGGTCCAGGCTCTGGGAACATCCTCCTGGATGACGTGCAGTGCAGAGGGGACGAGGATGACCTGTGGGAGTGCTCCCACCGGGGTGTCACTGTCCATAACTGCCAGCACAAGGAGGATGCCAGCGTCATCTGCGCAGGTACGTTAGCACACGTCCCGTAAACCATTGCTTCACGACCGATGCAAGCTGACCTTCAAACTGTGATGCACAACTTGTTTCCATCAGTGGAATGGTTTCAGGCATGAAACCAACAACTGTGAGAACTGCTGTGTTTTACCACAATTTTTTTTTCTTTTTAGCTCATTCTGTTGATTCGTTTATATGGGGTTTTATATGGGGTTTATGGTTTATATGGTTTTTATTTTTTTATTTTAATTCTCAAACCATTCGGCGACCTGGAACATCATAATCAGTCTTATCTGATAACATTTCCTACTCTGTTATCGGACTGCTTTATGCATTACTAATTGAGTCATAATTTTATACCATCACTATTGCATTTCAGTCCTCCTAGCACTGATTTCCCATAAATTATGAAATATTACTAATAAATCCATTTTCCTTTTCTTGTATTTAGTAGGAAATTAATTTTAGTAACTTACTTTAGGATTTTTTCCAAATCAATTGCCAGTTTTCCAGCTATTCTGTATTCTGACTGCAAACAGGTGTGCAGTTGGAGAACTTGAGTCACTGCAACATCTGTGCCACGGCAAGTGGTGGTCCATGGGCAAAGCTCATCCATATGATGATCCATATCCTCTATGAGCCCCAAATGACCAAGATTTAATGTAACTGGCTTAAAGGGGTGGATGGGACCCGGCACGAAGAATGCTGGTTTACAGCTTATCCCAGAGATACCTTTCCCTGGGGAAAAATCAAAGCAAATTTTTAATAGAGTTAGATTTTTTTAGTAAAGGCCTCAAGTGGAGTTGAACATGTGGCCCAAGCAGACATGTCCCTTTGGTGGGTATGTCTGACACCTAAAACAATTAAAGGTTACACCTGCAAGGTAACTGCAACCGTTAGCACCTGACGTTTAAAAAAGAGCTTGCAGTGTTCTGCCTTTTGGTGATGATGCTTCTGGAGATGAATGAGGTGCCCTAAGTCACTACTGGGGTTTGTTTGTTTGTTTTTTCACATAGTAACTGAAGAATGTTATTAAGTATCCTCTGTAGTAAAACTATATATGTACTTTTCCATTTCCTTTCCTAGAACTGGTTACTCCCACAGTCGCAACAGAGCCCGTTCCCGCTGGTGAGTTTCCCTTAATGGGTCTTGCAAAGCTTTCACAGCTAATATATTTTATATAGTAACTTAAACACTGGTAGGAAGGTAAAAATTTTATAGGTAAAAATTTCAGAGCAATTAAATGTGTGTAAGTTGAGTTTCTGAGATATGTGAGGCTTATCTAAGAGTTTTGCTGTTAAAGAATGCTGGTATCAATAGGAATAGTTATGTTAGCTACAGACATATACATCAGAGCCTGAAAGAGAAAAAAATTGAGATATATTTACACTCAGGCGTATATGGCAGACCATAAGACTAAGGATTTATGATAGGTGATGAACTGACACAATGTGGCTTGTTACAGTAAGATTAATTTCATGTTTTCGCCACTTTTTGTACAACACCACAAAGCTGGCTTTTGCTATTTGATAAATGCACCCTGGAAAGCCCATTTCTGAGGCTCCCGAGCGCCCACACGTTTCCCTCTGCTTTTCCGAGACATGTCCCTCAGACTGGTGGATGGACCGGACTCGTGCTCGGGACGCCTCGAAGTCTTTCACAACGGGAGCTGGGCCACCGTCTGCGATGACGGCTGGGACATGAGCGACGCCGCGGTCGTGTGCAGGCAGCTGGGCTGCGGACAGGTGCTCGCCGCCAAATCCGATGCCTTTTTTGGGGAAGGCACAGGGGTTGTTCTCCTGGACGAGGTGGCGTGCGGCGGGGACGAGTCCTCCCTGGAGCAGTGCTCCCACCAGGGGCTGGGCACGCACGACTGCTACCACAAGGAGGACGCTGGTGTTATCTGTGAAGGTGCTCACCTTTTTCATTTCATTTCATTCATTAATCCTCTGTTATTTATTCTCTGCCCCGTGTCAACAGATGCACTCATTGCGCGGGGAGGCAGTGCAAATGGCATGTCAGAAACACCAATAACTAAGCAGAAACTCCTGTAGATTTCTCCAAAGCTTCAGAAAACATTGCATCAGTCACAGTTTTGGGGAAAGCCTAGACTGTGCTGCTGCTTTTAATGCTCTATAACTGAAATCATCAATCTTTTTTTCCTTCTTTTGATGGTTTTTATTTTCTCTCCTGACAGTCCCTCTGGAGCCTACCACACCTGAAACAACAGGTATGGAGTATTTCAGTGTTTGTTCATTTATCTCAGGTTTAGTCAAATACAACTTATCCCACCGCAGAGTGCTGATTAGCAGCACTGAGCCAAAATCCATGCTGTCTTGGAGCTGAGAGAGCCCTTAAGCCATTGTTAGCCCCAAAGAATTCCAAGTGCTCAGATGGACACCAGCTCCCAGTGGATCTGGGGACAGAAGTGTCCTGCTGCACTGAGCCCGTTGGCCTTTCTGGAGACACACACAACCACACACAGGGTTTCCATCCACCCCCACGAGCGGTGTAAATACCACAAGCTGCTTTATACAAGTTCCAAACTATGGGGTAAACTGCTATAACGTAGTTTGGTTTAGGATCTCGTTATACCTAATTACACCCAAATGATAACGTTGCTTCGCTCGCTCAAGATTGGAAAAATTACTGAAGCGTGGCTTTTCCTTTCTCTTTGACAGTCCTGACCGAGTCCACAGTGGCTGACACACCAGGTATTTATTTCTGGTCACTTATTGAGCCGTGGCGAGCAGAGGTGCTGTCAGACCGTGAAGGACAGCAGGATCCCTGCCTCACACGGTGCTCCCAAACCGAGTCAAAGAATTAAATATCAGGCACTCACATGTTGGGTCTCAAGTCAGGATTTAGCAGACTACCTGCCTTCCTGGCAAGGCTGCCAGAGCTGTGCCCTGTCCAGCTGCACCATCGGTTTCCCTGCCCAAGCTCAGGGTCTTGCCATAGGGTTTTCTGAGGTGACACACAGCATCCCTCCATCTGTGTCACCGCAGATGTATGTTCAGAGTCAAATGCAGTGATACTTGGGCTTCCTTCAGCCCCGCAGTCAAGTGTTCCTGGTGGTTCACATGGCTTCTTGTTATATTGTAAGCAGCTGAGGCCGCTGTTATGGGTCTTGGGGAAAAAATATATGTTTGAAATGCAAACAAGATTTAATTTTGTCTTTTCTTTCCCACACTAGCAGTCTCTACTACCCCTGAACCAGAAGACACTACCACTTGTAAGTAATACAGCGTTATTCTGGTTTACGGGCTTAGTTGTCTGCCCAGATTATAAACACATATTGACTAGCTCCCTGTCTCCACTGTGTGCATAACGTTGTGGATTTAACCATTAGCTTCAGGGATAATCACAATAGTCTTTCCCTTGGATTCCATACACAATAAAGGGGGGAAATGGGCTTGGTATTGGTACAGGAGCGTCACCTTTGCTGACGCCCGCCCTGGGT
>VWYH01007294.1:0-39662 GCA_013399365.1 Pampusana beccarii
AGGCAGGTTATAATATTTTTCTAGTCAAAAGGCAATATTGCTTAGGTCTTCCCAAAATTCAGTGTAATTCAAAGGGCACCTGCTTCTATGACTCAAAATAAGTGCAACACGACAGGAGACAGAAACAGAAGCCACCATTACATGACAAGCCTCCCTGCTCTATACCATGAGTCAAACATAGTAAACTCTTAGCAAGGCTTACTTTCCTAAGCAGTCCTATTTCACGCATCTTAAAAATACTTTACCTTTAGATTATACTTGTGTGCATAATCCAAAATAACAGGCACCAAGTCATCAGTTGGTTCTCCATTTTCATCAGCCATACCTGGCGGGTACCATGAAAGCACTATTACACCTGCAAATACAAAACTTAAGTTTTAAATCATGTTTTTTTAACATATAACATGTACATTATAACATCGTCATGAGTTATCATTATTGTTTGATGTGAAATGTACATAATATAAATCAGAATTTCAAATCACTTTTCAACCAATTACAAAATCTCAGTGTTCTCATAGTGGATTTTAACTTCTCTCTTTGTTTAAAAGACAACAAAACAGTGGTGAGATCATCTGTCAGGGGAACTGATCTGTGCTCTGTGTCCCAAGCCTAACACTTGGAGCCATTCCTTCCCACTTTTCAGCACAGCATCCTAACCTCCAGGTTGTACCGAGAGGATGAGAAGGCTTCCAACTAAGGCACGATAGCTATGCCACAGTACAGCCAGGGAACATCAAGATACATAGGGTTAGAGAACACTCAAGAGATGAGGGCTATGCTATCTCAAAGAGATTCTCTTATTTTATGAAACTTTATTCCCCACCATATTTGTGCATTGTACCTCTGGCTCCACTACAAAACAACAACTTCATACTAGAAGCAGTGACTATAACCTCACAACCTTCTGTCTTGCTAAATGAAGTTACTGTGCTGTACTCCACCCTTCCAACCATGTGAAATTAGTTTTTAAATTTATTAGCTAAAAAAATGCTTGACTAACTCTTAAAAATTTAAGGATCCTACTATTCCTGTCAAAAAGGATAACAACAAATATTATGTCCCTAAGCTGTAAATTTTTCTGATGTTTTCCGTGAAAGCAAAAGAACACATACCTCTTCAAAAAGGCTAAACTCTTGCCTTCTAAAATTAAAATGCTGTCAGATAAGTAAGTTAGACCTTTTATGTGTGCAGCTGGAAATAATATTGCAAATAGGTAAGACAGAAAAAAAGTACATGAAACAGTGAGGTAGGAATATTTTCCTAACAATACTATTTAAAACACACAGAAGAATAAGTCAACGTGATTCTTTTTAACTAGGTAAAGATTTAAGTACACAAATCAGATCACTGAGATAGGGTAGTATATACTCTAAATTCCATCTATTTTAGTAACTTTTAAACATTTCTGACTAAAATTTTCAAAACAAACAAGTCCAAAATTATGAAAAAGAAAGTATCAACTACAGTGAATATATAATCATCTTGTGATATCAAAACAAGAAATTTGAGCTCACTAGACATAGAAGGTAGTTCAGCTTCCCTCAGCATATTCTCTCCACATTATATCGAGAATCACAAATAACAGACTATCACAAGAGATAATCCGCTCAAGGACAAGAAAAACACAATATTTTACCACCCTATCTTTCATTTCACGCAAAAGGACAAAATTTCAAATGAGTAAAATGTAAAGGACAAGAAGAACAGCAGCAATAAACTCAGGTTACACTCAAGGTACCTTGAATATAACATCTGTCAAGACCCCTTTCTGTACCTTTAGGAAACAGGAAAAAGTTCAAGAGACAGAATTGTTCAACAAGGAACCTAAATTCACATTTGCACTGGTCTCTCCCTGAGAAAGACTCCTTAATACTTTATTTCCCATGGTTAAAATAACAAAGTTATGTACCACTTCAGGAGTATAAAGGATGGACTTGATGCCAAAACAAATAGCATAAACATGTTTAAAACCAGAGTAGAGTCATTCAAGACAAATTAAGGACTTCAAACTGGACGACCACGAAAACAGGCTGGTGAAAAAAAATAAATTCCATTATGCAATCAGAGGAATAAAATGTATTGTATTAGACTGTTAAAAATTAGGAAATTAATAAATAAGGAAAGAATTGTAAAACATAAGAATACAAGGAAGCATTGCATGAGACTCCTGCTGCTCCAGTCTCTTATATGCCTTTGATCACTACACAATAATGGCTGAAAGAAGCACTTACAGGTTTCTGCTTTTGTGAGATACTTGATAAAGCCTCAAAAAAGACTAGAAGAAAAATTACTATTTCACAGAATGTAAATTGCAGTCATGGATTAGACATTGGCTAAGAGATAAAAAGAAGACACTGCAAATATGCAAAATAGTACAATTCTTATTAAAGAAGATGCAATATTTGAAGTAATGATCTGAGGAAAAGAAAGTTGATTACTTATGTTGGTCAAATCTAGATGGAAGAGAACAAATTCAAGTGTACTTAAATCCATAAATCAGAATAACAGCAGAAAAAGAATCACTTTTGACAAATATCAGTAATATTTTACAAAGAGTATGCCACCAGAAGCACGAACTACTTATTCACATTGCTGAGTTTTAAATGGAAATCTAACTTAAGCTACTAAAAAAACCCCTTATTTTGCAAAGCATTTTTCCTAGTATTCGGCACGTTTTCCACTAGCCATTTAGCTTTATTAGACATTTGTATTGAGAAGAAGAGAAACATCACAGATTCTTCTAATGCTATGAGAGCCCTCTCTGCTTTCATCACACCACCATGCATTATTTTGCTTTAGATAAGACTAAAAAAGTGCTTACTGGGAACTAATCTCTGAGATTTCTCTGCAACAGTTGTCCCACTGTTGCTGGTGTTCCTGTTAATAGAGTTATCGTATTACTGAAACACATGAGAAATTTCCTGTGTTTGTATTAACCCTTGTACAAAATACAGGTTAGGTTAAAAACCAGGAGAAAACAATAACCAGGAATTAAACATTATACAAGTAAACACTACTAACAAGAATATAACAATTACTTAGAACCTTAATGATTAGGTGGATGGAAGTGATTCAACTCAATGCGATTAGCAGCCTGAAAAATGCTATGACCTCTGGTCATTTTGCTCCAACTACATTTACACAAGCTGTTCAGGGTTTAATATCAGCCTATATGACTCCTCATTTTAAAGGTGAGCATAAAAAGGACCATAAAGTCCAACGAGAAAAAATGACACCACAAATATGTTGAATATTCTCATGTATATAATTAATCTTATTTAGAGAAAGGGAACATCAATTTGTATTGGAAAAAAATACACTTTCAGACAAAGAAATAGACTCTAATTAGCTACACTGAAACTATTGTACTCAAATTCAAGAAGGTTTGGATTAGACATTTCCATAGTTAATGAGAACACCTACAAATACACTGCATAAAATATAAATTGTATAATAGCTATAATCCTACAAGCTCTTTGACATATTAGTTCATAATTGTTATTATACACAAAGAATTCAAAAGAAAAAAAAAATGCTATTTGAACAGGCTCCATGGCCATGTTAATATGATTTTCTGAAACCTGTTCTTAAAACCAAAGTATTCATCTCCAGAAACGAAATACACAGACAATATATTCTAGCAATGGTTTCTGTATTTTCTACATATGGTATCAGTACTTAACAGTAAGTCATGAAACACATGCACCTACAGGATTACAAATATAATGTTTCTGTGCTGTTACATCCATCAGACACAGCTTTGAAGATGTGGGGCTTAAAACTCAGAAATACAAAGATATTTCCTAGTTTCAGGCATTTCCAGAATTACATAGAAAACCAAAAGAATGGGTCAGTTGTGTTCATTCACATATTTAAGGCTGGATAAATGAACAACATGCTGAAACATTAACATTCATTACCAGTTGAAGCTGAACGCATTTGTTTCATGTGGGCTTCTATGACAGAAGGGTCTTTGGAACTGTAAGATCCAAGTTCAGGGTAAAAGTTGGCCCCGATGTCCTCTGGGGGATTATGTCTTCCCTTTGGATAATTGTTTGCAATTTTGGGATCCCAATGTGGCAACAATGGATGGTTCCAGTGAATATATTTACCATCAAACTGTGGATTCCCAAACCAACTATAATAGAATATGTGAAAGTTATAATTTGGAGAAGACAGCTCTTCTTCCAGCTTGTTGACAGGAGGCACAGATGCTTTCATAGTATTGACTGCGATACCATGCAAATTACTGACACGTGTCACAGGATCCGCTTGAACCCTGTTCAGTGAATTCTGTTTACTGTCTAAGAGCACTGTCCGTTGTTGAAGCTCAGGCAACAAACCAAGTCCAAATGGATCACCAAAACCAGCTCTGTCAGGTCTCAGAGTCTTCAAAGCCATCATTATGGAGCAAATAAACAAAATAAAAAGTAACAAAACGATGCATGTTCTTCTGCGAAATCTTGCCATGATGTCATAGTTCAGAATCCAAACAGCAGGATTTTGGCCGCAACTGATCAAAAGACAAATATTTTAAAGTCAGATTTCTTATTACCTAATTCAGCAGTATGAAATACTTCATAAAATTTTTAGCTAATAGAAATAATAGGGAGAAACGTGACACATACACTGACTGCATAACTAACAGCCCTTTGTTGTGGGGGGAGAGGAACAAAAAACATTTCTGCATTTAAGAACATACATCAGGCTCTGAGGTTCTACCACCAAGGACTCACATATTTTATAAAATCTCTTACTTTTGAACTTCATTGTTTTCCTAAACCAAATAAATACCATGAAACGAAAATTCTGGCTACATGATTTCAGAGCTATCATGTTTTGACAAATCTGATAGAAATAGCTGCACAGAAAATAGAAGAGAAAAAGCAGAAGCCATGAAAGGAGAATAATGCAGCAGAACAAGACTAAAGGACAAAATAGGATATGACAGAAGTACAGCTTATGTTCAGATGTGCAGGTTTCATTTACTAACCTATTTAATGGCTTTGGACCAACCACTTTGTGTTTAGTTAACCAATACACTGGCTAAATACTTTGGCAAATTAAAGTCAAAATGATGATGATTTGCAACTTTACAGATCTAAAATTCTGTTTCGTTTTCTGAATTATATAAACAACAAACCAGCACGACATCAGGGATGTACCTCTACCAGAAAGCCTGTGAGTTAGCAGCTGACAGCCTGTTATTACAATGTCACTGCTGTGTGACACTTCATGGAGGATTCCAGGCGTAAGTTAAAAACCAAGACAATACTATACAGCAAGATTTGAGCCCTGAAAACAGGGGGAAAAAAAAAAAAAAAATCAATATAACAGAATGCCTGATTATTTATAACTTTAATTCCTGTTCAATATTAAATGCAAGAGAGCCAGAGAAAACAATTAACAACATTTAGGTTACCACAAAATCACATGGAACAAGATCATCCATAAAACTGACAACACTAAACTGGAAAATGTTAGAATAAATTTCTGATTCAACAGCCACTAGACATAGCACAGCTGTGACTTCATATTTCTGTCACTGACCTCTAAATTCTAGAATCTTACTTTAATTTACTGAGATATACATGTTGTTTTAAAATATCTATAAAATACCTCACCTTAGTTTCCTACCAATGTTCTTTGCTACTGTTAAAGTGCATTAACATGTAGCTCAGTTACCATAACACTCTCTTTGTTACTGCTGTCATAATTTTAGATAAGGAATTTTTGAATATGCCTTTTAACAATACAGCCTGGATTGGACTAACAGTATGACACTGCCAAAAAGGAAAGTTCTCCTTCCAACCTTAATCCATTAATCCTGCTGTCTACTTTTAGTTACCTCTGGAATTAATCTGATTTTCACAGGAAGGTTAGTCGTACACTTCAACAGCAAAACCCTGTCAGCAATTCAAAAATAAACAGCAAAAAACCCTGTATGGACTTCGTAACCTTTCCTTTGTTAGAGAGCTGACTCAGCTGAATGAGTATTACAGCATTAATGCCAACAAAAGAGGTAATAGCGCAGATGGGGGAAGGGAAGAGAACAAAAATGCTGCTGCTCATTTTGCCCAAGTGGATTGTGAAACCATACCTTTGGCTACTGTCAGGGAAAATTTACAGCATATATGCTTATAGAACTTCATTTAAGACTTTTCATTAACAGATGTCACATCACTTTACATCAAATTACAGGGTTCTTTTTCTATAGCTCATAGTCTACCCCAAGATACTAGAATTTTGTCAAAGAGATTATTTGGAGTCCAAAACATTTTTCTTCTAGTAAGAAATTAACTTTAAATACATTTAAACTATTATTTCTACTATTTTTCCTGACCTTTTCAGCCTTCTTTCTAGTCTATCAGGCTACCTCTCTCCCTGTGAGTTTAACTCAATTTTCAGATTAGGCAAAGTGAAGGTTTCTAAAGGGTCAGCATTGTGGTTTTTCTGTGTGTTTGGTGTTTTTTTTTTCCTCCTTTTTTTTTTTTTTTTTTNNNTTTTTTTTTTTTTTTTTGAATAAAACCAATCTTACTCACCTGACTAATGCATTAAGGTATTCCGTTAAGTCAGATGCTATTGATCCACATCAAACAACATACATGACTTACACTGATAAATTACCTCTGCAATTATTATTTTATCTCATCTCTTCTGTAAAAAAAGAATTCATGACTGTATTGTCTGTAATTAGAATGTTCATAAGGTCTTTCATTTGGGTTTTCCTATTCCATATTGAAGAAAACATTCCTTTTTATTCTTTGCTTGACATAACTGCTACTAAACGCCTCCTCATCAAGATTTCACTAACATAAAATGCTTCTTCTGAAGTGTCAGGAATTTATCTTAGTGCTCCATGTTCTTATTTCAACAAGTATTTTTTCAATGGAATATTTATCACGAAATTATTTTGAAAAATGAGAAGCACACTTCCTAAAATTTGACTAGCATCAGAACAGACCCTGGTCTACCATAGCATATTATGAACCTCTAGTATGCTTATATAGAGGCTCAGCAGCAAAGTCCAAAATTTCTAGGAGTGACACTCATGGTAAAGGCTTGTGTTTTGGGGAAACATCAGTCTCAATGATGACATAATACAGATGCCTATACTGTAAAAGCTGCATTGAAGAGCTACAGGTTGTCAATGCTTGCATTATGTCAATCTTATTCAGAGCTACTCTGTAGAGACAGTGACAGATAAATTACGCTCATCAAGACTAGTGCCCCAGCAGAACAGTAATACTGGGGAAACAGACTGAGCAAACATGCCATGTGAAACAGCTACCTGAAGTCACATCTATCCTTGGAACTAGAAAAATCTTCGAATACAGTTCTGATTCAACAGCCATTAGAGATAGTACAGCTGTGATTTTGTATTTCTGTCATGGACATCTAAATTTTAGAAACTGACTTCAATTTACTGAGGTACACAGGCCATTCCTACATACTTAGGAAGTATTCTGCCTTGGAATGTTGGGTGCATTTGGATGTAACAGCAATTCCCTTTCTCAGCTGGAAAAAGTCACCTTGAATAACTTCAGCTTTATGCAGATTAAGATCTAACACACAAACAGTTACTCTGACTCAGATGGTGACTTGTTAACTAGGAGCGGCCTTTGGATTCCAACCCCAGATCACCAGTCCCTGCCCACAGGCAAAGAACAGGTCCAATGTAGAGCAATGCTTCGCCTGAATAGTGAGGCATCTTCAGCTATTTTGGGGATCAGAGACTTCCTGAACAAAAGGTCATTTACTCGCATAACGTGGAAAACCACCATCTATTTAGAAACTCACCTGCTAGTTTAATTTGATGCCCCAAATTCTCAAATTAGAAGGGACTTGAATACAGTGTGACTTTCAATACGCCTTTTTTTTTTTTTTTTNTTTTTTTTTTCCGATTTTGCTCCATATCCCTTTTCCGAAAACTTCTGCTTTCTGTCAATTCAGCTCACAGCTAATGCAGACAACCTGACTATAGAATTACTATCATCCCTAAATCCAGTTCCTGAGTGGTAAAAATGAGCTCAGAGGTCAATACTGTGAAATTAAAATTGTTTGCTTCACTCTGTCCACTACCTTTTTTTTTTTTTTTTTACATTTTTAATTATCCAGTCACACTTTACCTGGAAGTCCTTTGGCAAATTTTCTACTGAAAGGGGTTTGAAGTTAGGATCTTCAGTTAACTCTGGCCATGTACTGTGCACTACCACACACATTTTTCCAAACCATAGAATCGTAGAATCATTTCAATTGGAAGAGACCCTTAAGATCATAGAGTCCAATCATAACCTAACTCTAGCACTAAACCGTGTCCCTAAGAACCTCATCTACAGGTCTTTTAAATACCTCCAGGGATGGTGACTCTATCACCTCACTGGGGAGCCTGTTCCAGTGCCTGACAACCCTTTCCATGAAGAATTTTTTCCTAATATCCATTCTGAACCTTCCCTAGTGCAACTTGAGGCCATTTCCTCTTGTCCTAACACTTGCTACTTGGGAGAAGAGACCAACACCCTCCATGCTACAACCTCCTTTCAGGTAGTTGTAGACAGTGATCAGGTCTCCTCTCAGCCTCCTTTTCTTCAGGCTAAACAGCCCCAGTTCCCTCACTTGCTCCTCCTAAGACTCGTGCTCCAGACCCTTCACCAGCTTCGTTGCCCTTCTCTGCACTTTCTCCAGCACCTCCATGTCTCTTCTGTACTGAGGGGCCCAAAATTGAACACAGGATTTAAGTCGGGGCCTTACCAGCATCGAGTACAGGGGGATGATCACTTGCCTTGCTGGCCACACTTATTTCTGATACAAGCCAGGAGGCTGTTGGCCTTTTTGGCTACCTGGGCACACTGATGGCTCATGTTCAGCCAGCTGTCAATCAACACCCCCAGGTCCTTTCCCACCAGGCAGCTTTCCAGCCACTCTTCCCCGAGCCTGTAGCGCTGCCTGGGGTTGTTGTGACCCAAATGCAAGACCCAGCACTTGGCCTTGTTAGACCTCATACAATTGGCCTCAGCCCAGTGATCCAGCTGGTCCAGATCCCTCTGTGTGGCCATCCTACCCTCCAGCAGATCAACACTCCCACTCAACCTGGTGTCAGCTGCAAACTTACTAAGGGTGCACTGGATCCCCTCATCCAGGTCATTAATAAAGAGATTAAACAGAACTGGCCCCAATAGTAAGCCCTGAGGAACACCGCTGGTGACCGACCACCAACTGGATATGACTCCATTGAACTGAATCATGAATTCTTACCTTCAGGTCTAGACCAAATGCACAAAACTCAACTGATGTCTTCTGTTTTCCCCTTTGATGACTACAGACACTACAATATCCTTCACTGCAACACTAGAAAAATATGTAACTTTAACATGAAAGGGTAGAATCTCTATTTCCATAACATTGTCCCATTCATAAAAAAAAAAAAATCATATTCAGTTATTTTTCTTTCAGTTTGTAAGCTGCTATTTAGACTTAAAGCCCCCAAATAAATCTAAGTATATTTATCCCTCTGTGACCATCTCTGTTCCAAATTAATTTGTTTCTTATGTAGGAATAAATTTTATGAAACTTATCACAGCAGTATGAAATCTCCAGCTGTTTTTCCTAAAACAAAAATTACATCCATTAAAAAAAAAAAAGGTATCTGTGAGAAAAGCTGGAATATCTTCTAAACTGTTCCTTAAACTCAAGCGCAAGCCTGCCTCAAGGATAACCTCTCCCATTCAAGCTCATCCTTCACAGTGGTGTTTATTTTGCTCCCTCACTGCTGCTTTTTATACCCTTAAGCTATCCTGTTTTTCCTTTCCAGTAAAGGAAGAGTACAGATGACAACAGAGGTTTTTCTCCCCATCATGTTTCTCCAAATAAGGATATTTCTTCAGTCAAAAAAAGGGGGGGGCTTTAACTACTCTAGATCATTTTGGTTATATGATAACTCAGTTTCAATACCCCTATATGTTGGGTTTTTTCCAGTTTTACTGATTGCAAAAGAGAAACATACAATGCAAAGTAAGTATGTTCAGACAAAACAGATGTATTTATTTTAGTAAGACCCAGCAAATACTAAAAAAATCCACATTTGTTCTCGTGTTCCTTAAACATAACAAATAAAAGTGCAATATAGAAGAAAGCTCTGGAAATCTGTCTTTCCTGATGCAAGGGTAAAATAATCCAAAAGTCACTTTGGTTGGTAGCTCACAGCTGGTATCAAAGCTTTCCAGCTGAGTTTTCTAAGCTTAGCTTCTGCTAAGATTTCTCAGCTTGAAGAAACTGAAAATTCTGAAGCGACAGATCAGCACGGGCAGCAGTAGTGCTGGGCTGTTTCACAACAGCCCAAAGTGAGAAAGAACAGCGAAGCCACCTCGCCGCGTTGCTCCCCCTTCATTGAGCAAGCCACCAAACCATGAGCCTTCACACTTCTCCCTAACACTGCGGAGCCGAGCGCCAGCCCCCTGCCGCGGGACAGAGATGCGGCGAGCGGCCTTGGCAGGCGGGAGGGCACCGCCCGAGGGGCGACCCCGGCCCTTCCGACAACGGCTGCAGGCGGGAACAGGCGCCTTCCCCTCTGCCCCGGCCTCTCCCAGCCCCGAGGAGCTCTCCAGCCGGGTCTGACTCCGAGGAGCCCCAGGGCTACACCGCGGCGCCCGGCCCGTCTCCCCGTTGCCCGTTCCCCAGCCCCCGGGGTCGGCGGCGGCGCTAGCAGGGCAGCTGGGGCCCGGACAGGGCCGCCGGAACAGCTGTTCCACGGGCCGCTGCCGTTACTCACCCGCCCGACGCAGGGACGCTGCCCGGCGGGAAGCGGGGCGGGGTCGCTGGGCAGCCGGGCGCGGCGGCAGAGGCCCCAACAGGCTCCGGGGCGACCTCACACCGCTCTGCCGAGGCGGTGCGGGGGAAATGCGCCTGCGCTAGCAGGCGCGCATGCGCGGGGCCGCCCGGCGGAAGGGACGGGTTGGTGGGGGCGATGTTTTGCGGCTGGAGGGGTGGTTGGTGTCCCGTTAATCGCCGTCGTGACCGCGCTGTTCGTGCGCGGCCGTGGGGCCTCAGCGCCGGTAACTGCAGGCGTGTTGGGAGAAACCGAGCTCGTCAGCCTGTCTGCGGCCGGGGGCTCGCTGGGGCTCCCTGGCTGTTTCCTCCCCCTTTCTTCTCTGAGGAACGGAAGTGAGCAGCTGCGTGCTAGAGCTCCTTAGGCTTTGAAATAGCTTTATATATATATATATATAAAATTATTATTATTTTTCTCAAAGGCCTACAAATTCTTCAGTTCTTTACAATTCTTTGCTGGAAAGCTGGTTTCTTTTCAGCTGGGGAAGAACGTGCTCAATGGCAATGGCTGAATGACACCCGTGGCTTATGTCTTGTGGACGGTGCGCGATGAGCTGCTACAGGTGGTAGTTCACGCTGTGGATTAGAACAAGGCGTTCAAGATGGTGATGCATTGAGAAAGTCAGCGCATTGGGGCGATTGCCTGTCTTTGTCAGCTATATGGGAATAAATCTGAAAAAAAAAGTACGTGGGTGAAGTGTGATAAATATTCCTATAATACAGGCATTTTGTAATTGCGTATAACTGCAAAAAGGTAAAAATGGTTTCACACGCTACCGTTTCATGTGTGCTTTACTCTTTCTGTTTGGAAAATAGTGAAGATGGGCTATAAATAGTTTCCATAATGAGATTAATAACCAGATTAATGAAAAAATTATACCCATTTTCTACTGGAAAATCAGAAGTCTGTCAACAACAACACATGTTGAGTACTTCAGATTGTCAGAACACAAATTGTTGCAGTATGTAAATGACACAGTTTTCCCATAGAATGAAAACATTTTTTCCCTGTATTGTATGATAAGTGACTATAATGAGTTGCATCCCTGTGATGTAGTTTGCCTGTTTGTGTATTTTTTTCTTTTTTTTTTACCTTTTTTTTTTTTTTTTTTTTNTTTTTTTTTTTAGAACCCCTCTAAGCTCTGAGAGAAACAAACAGTGACCGGCACTGTGGTTTCATTGAAATCGATAGCAAAACTCTCATTGATTTCAACAGAGGGGCAGTATTTCACCTCATATATGGATGAAGAGGCTTAGAATGAGTGTCTTGTACTGTAGGTATAAGCAAGATAAACAAGTAAATTCAACAGCTCCCATGGTTCTCTTTGAGTTCTGAGAAAACTGACAGGCAGAATTGCCTCATGATGTTTTTCTTTGTGCTGTCTGATGGGAAATACATTTGCAGTAACACTTATTGCTAATATTTATTGCATGTATTCATGTATTCAAGTAATTTGGAGGAACAAGGAATATGTTGTGATTTGGGAATGTCATGCTTTAATAATAAATGAGTTGGCATATGAATAGACTGGAGATCAAAACTTGGAAGTTTGATATCCGTTTAATTTCCTCTCAGTCTTACGAAATTTCTCTTGCACTGCATTTTCCTTCTTTGGTTGTCTTCTTTCTTGCTTTTCCAGTTTTTTCTCTTTTTTTTTTCTTCTTTCTTTTTGTTCTTTCTTTCTTTCAAAATAAAAGATAATATAAATGTGCTGTTCTGTTTTATGGAGAACATAACTTTAATTTTCACTTTACCACGTGGAAGAACTCCTACTGGAATTAAGAAAGTTTGTTTGAAAATAAGATAATCAGGAAGCTTACGAGTGGGAAAAGTAAATCTGAAGCTTCATTTGGTCATGTTTCATTAAAGGTATGTGCTTACAGGATAAAAATGTATTAGTGTTAGGAAATTTTAAAAATTACCAGAGGAAAAAAATAACTAAAATTTGTTGTTTTGGCATAGTCATATTATTTTGGAACACCTTTTGGTGAACAGACTAAATCTACTGGCTAAGATTAAAAAACAACAAAAAACACAAACCCCCACAAAATCAAAAACAAACAAACAAAACCCATCAAAACTGTTACATCACACAATTTCCTCCAAACCTTTCTGCATAGTAAGGGAACTAAGTAATTATGTTCAGTTTTAATTTAGGTGGAACAAGGGAGGCTAATATGACTGTGGTAATATTATTGGTTAACTTTCTTTTTTAATGTCTTATTTTTTTTTTCCTTCTTGATCTTACACTTGTTTATTTTTCTGTCTTAGATCAAGATATACCTTTCCCTAGCCTGCCTTCAGTATATGCTCTTATCTTACCTGCAGCTTCCATCATTTTCTTTCCATTATATCCTATAACTTCTCACTTGTTCTGTAGCAGACTGTTCTGGCTTCAGAACAGACAAAAAAGAGGGAATAGCCTGTGCTTGTAGCCTTTCCTTCTATTCCCAATAGTCCTGTCTGTCTCAAAATCACGAATCTCCCTGTTTTCCTTCCAGTAACCATTCTTAATCCAGAGCTCCTCCTTTGAAGTGTCGTGAATCTCTGCCACTTTATTTTGTACATAGCTACCTCTTTGAATCCTTCTTCCCAAAGCCTCTTATTGCTGCATCCCAAATTTTCTGGGGCAGAAGCTAAAGACAACCTTGCTCTTGTGCCACAAGATGTGGCAAAGTGCTGGTCCATCTTTCATTCGAAGTTTTCAACAGCAGTAGAGATACTATAATATTTTGGTGGGGTTAGGGTAACTATATACTAATTCTTACAAATTTCAAAAGGTAATTTTGAAAGAGTAAAGACTCGTCACACAGATTATTTAGAGCAATAAAAGCTTTGATTCTGAAGGCTTCAAGAGTACACAAGCAGATTACCTGACAGCAGGCCAGGGACAACTGTAGATCTTCAAGCTGTGAATATAAAAAAGCCTTATTAATTGTCTTGCTCTTTTCTGTCATGAAACTAAACCCTGGATTTATTTAATGATTCACTAAACTGGGGTGGGTGGGTGTGGGGGTGTGTGTGGGGGGGTGTTAGAGATTTGTTCCTGCCTTTCAGAAATGAAATTGTTCTATACATACAGAGGTTATGTCAGAGTCTAAAGTAACTTTGAAATGTAGAAAATCAGTGTTTCTCCTTAGAAAACAGTGGGTTTTGAATATTTTTAAATATGTGTGGTGAAATTAAAAACAAAACAAAAGCCAGGATAAGCTAGAAAAAAGATTGACATTGTAGCCATTGGAAATATACTGTACTCACCTCAGAAAGTTCCGTTTACTTTTTGTGTGTTTGGGTGATGCATGCAAGTAGAAATTTCATTTACTTACAGAGAAAAGTAATCTAATGTAACTAATAAGTCTGTAACAAAAATATTGTATACTTTTTTTTAATATAGCAGTGCCTACCAAGCTTATTGAACTGTGTGCTGTTTTATATCCTGGATTTGTATGGAGGTTATTTGTTGGGTAATGAATGCAGAAAGTATAGTGAACATCACTTATGTTAGCGTATATTTGGATATACTTTTTCCTTCTTTCATTCCTTACTAAGTTTTAAGAACCTTTCTGGAAAGGTTTAGCAAGTTAAAATGTGATTCTTTCTAATACTCTTTTGTTCCAAGTAAAGTTACATAATGGCTTAGAGAGTGAGCGGAAACAATTTTTTTCTCTCTGCTCACAAAGAAAATGGTACAGAAAGAATTTACATGTTGTTTTCAAGATTTTCCGTGGAGTACCAATCAATCTACAGGTGTGTTTGATTTGGAGTCTCATCTCTTTCAGACATTAGAAGCCTCATTTGTGCTTCCTCTCAGATTAAATGAACTGTGATGAGACAACGGTGTTTTCTTCTTCTGGCAGAAAATGTAATTCAGCCTAAGTAGTGTTATGCACTGGTTTGGTTTGGTTTGTTTTTTTCCCAGCGGTGGCAGCAGAAGAAATAGTTCTTCAAAGGAAGATGTATCTTTAGGTGACAGGGTGATAAATGCTTTAAAAATATCTGAGTGGTGTTGGCAAGAAAAGGAGCCAAAGCAAGGGAGAACTTAAAAAAAAAATTACACACTTAGCCTGTGGGTAGTCTTTAAAAACATAGCCATTTGGATTCAGAGTGTTCCAATACCATTTAAGCATCCTTAGTTGGGTTAATATTAATAGAAGAAATAAATGAACTGAGTAGTATTTCAACACACTTCTAAGAATAATTATGCATTTCAGTTGCTAGTCATGCATTAATGCATGCAAACTTTCAGAAGAAATAAGTACAGTTCTTATTGACATAGAAGACAATTTATATATAAAATGCAGATGCACATGCATGGATTTCCCTTACTGTATGTTCAAACAGGCTGTAGTATTGCAGTTTTAAGAGATCCTATTTTAGAGTGCCCATTAGGTTTCTCAGGATAGAGCAGCCTAGTGCTTTTGTTTTGTGGTCAGGACAGCTCTGCAGGATCAAAAAAGGTCGTCTAGTTTTGTAAGGGAACAAACAAAAATTGAGATTGCATAACGCACTGCACAGTTAAATAAAGTACCACCACTGTTCCAAACTGTGAGGTTCAAAGGGACCAGGTGCTTAATTATACATGAATATTTTCATTGGTAGTGTGACTTTTCTTTGTGGAATATCAGTGATGAAGATGTACGACTGTCAAACAATGTGCTGCATTTGCAATTCCAACTTTTTACTAGCTTTTATTTTAGTAATAAATGAAACACTAATAAATTTCACATTGAGATATGTAGCTGTCGTGCTAAGGCTACTGCATTTTTGTTTTGACCACTGGGTACGTGATTAATCTATCAGTGAATGAATAGTAATGAATGTACGGTTTGTATATTTTTTTTTTTTAAGGATTGTTGCTTGACATAAATTACTTATTTCCCAGTAAACAACAATTTTAAATTTGTAGTCTTATGCATAAATATTGGCTCAAAGTAAGTCAAAGTTATGCAGTATCTTAAACCACTAAAAGGAGTTGCATGGATTGACAATAGTAGTCCAGCTGTGGTTACAAAGAAATGTAAAAGGCTACAAAGAAATGTAAATTCTGCCTTATCAGGTTGGACAGTGAAAGGTGCTGGCGTTGAAGGAATCGCAAAGGAATGGGATGGAGTATGTGAAATTGACAATGGAATGAGGATTTCCAATAGTGGAAGCTCTATGAAGTACAGATTTTCCTCATAAAGAAAAGCAAGAAAGGGCAGATTTGTGTTAAAAGTATTGCTGTGTTCCTTTCCAGTTAGTTTGAGCTCATAAACTAGAATGGGAAGTGGTTTACCATTTTTATTACAGTGTTTTTCTACAAAACAACATTGCTTCCATCTGTATATCTGTGTGGATGTAATTGAGATGCCTAAAATGTTAGGTGCATATTACTGACTAGAATTCATATTGTTCTTTCAGCCATTTTCTACATAAACTGCACCTGAAGAGCTATGCTACCTACCAAAACCTTTTCTTGTACAGGGGGTCTGATTTTGGAACATTGTTAGAATTTGGCATAGCAAAGCAGGGTCATGGAGACCAGGATACATTAAGAAGGTGCATCAGTTCACAAAAATAACTGTTTGTACTGTATAGCCAAGCATTACTGCCTGGAAGGTTTCCAAGAGCACGCAGTAATTTCTGTAATCATGCAGTTAAAACTGTCTGCATCATGAAGGCATCTGATTAATTTGAGGATTTTATTGTTTTATGTGATGAGAGAGGGATGAACTCCATGCAGTTAGTTTTACACTCCAGACTGTAGGCAAACTTGGCAGCTGATTTATCACAAAGAGAAAAACCTCACTGAGCTATCAAGTAGTCGAGCACTGCAGTTTTCATTATTACAATCACTAACAATTTTTGACATTAGATTATTGTTAGAGCATGATTCTCTGTTGTTTAGTACCTCTATAATAATAACAATAAGAATTTATTTCCTGTAGCATCTAATTGGATGAAAGTGCTTCTTAAAATAGATGAAAAGAGATACTGCCTATCCTGAGGGTTTAGAAACTTCTCAAGCATGAATGATTCAGTGTGGTGTTAGAAGTGAGAAACAGTCATAGGCCATTAATGGCTTTATCATGTCTTACTGACATTTTAATATTGGTATTACTGAAACTAGAATAAAACACAAGTTCTAGTTGGCCAGCTTCTTGTAGGATCTGCAAAACAAATTGATGTGTACATAGACCTTAGTGGCACTGCAGATTAGCTCAGGAGAAAACATGTGGAATATTGGAAAGTATAGACAATTGCATGGATAAGTGTGGAAGCTGGTAGCAAAATGCCAACTGGGTGCATAGATTTCGCCAATTTTTTTTGTACTACTAGAATAAATGCAATAGTCACGTACGTATTTATTTCTGGTTTACTCTCAGGGAGCAATATTGTCAAGAGGTGTCATGAAAGTTGGTGCTCACTTGGAAATATTTAAAATACTTGATTTTTCTAGGAATGTAGTGTCCTTCTTTGGGGAAGAATGCCTTTCTCTAGGATCTGTTAGGAAACATCCAGACTGTTCAGTCTTAGGAGTTACTGTATGACTCACCTTCCACCCACTTCTTAAAAATCAGCTTATGTGAGCCAGTTAATCAAAATACAGGTCACAGCATAGATGATGGCTTGAAAATCATTTTATAGTTACTGATTTTCTATTGTAAGAATAGTTAGTCGTGGCTAATGATATATTGTTATGCGACAGGCAGTATGGAGGTTGATTTACAACTGTGATGCAGGACTGAATTCCTTCCAGGAAGTCACTGGGTATAAAACAAGCACGTCTGAGAGAATAAACATATACCTTGATTAAAAACAATTCAGTACATTTCATAACTTTCGCAATTTTCGTACAAATAAGTAGAAGACCGCAAGAAATGATGTTTTCTGTTTTGCTAAGGTGGTTACTGTTTTAAAAAGCCTTTTATCCAGAGGAGCCAGCAGAGGTTCAGGTATGCTATGAAAAGCTAACGCAGCTGTAAAAGTGTTCAAATCAGCTCCTCAGCCATAGGCACATTCCAACCTCTGCTCTTGGTTCAAGGGCTTTGCTTTACATGGGCTGGTCGCATGAGGTCTGAACAGGTGATTAGTCCTACTAGTCTTGAAGTTATACTAGGGAGTACTATACTTGTTAAACAGAGTCATGGTTGTGCATCATACTATGAAAATTGATTTGTTCTTTCCCATGGATGTTTTAGTATATCCTTAAAGAAAAAAAAAAATCACCCCCTCCCCCCATTTAACTAGCACAATAATCATTGAATCGAAGAGAATAATTTATAGTCCATCTTGCAAAATGTTATAATGCAAAACAGAAACAAAGGGGCACAAAAAGGGAGGCAGAAGGAACAGTATAATCTTAGCACTGATAGATTTCAGTTGATCCTTCCTGAAAGCTGACCTTGAGATTTTGGTGGCCATGTAGACTTCTTTTGTGTTAATTTGAGAGTAGAAGCAACAGATGCATGGAAACAATTGTTTGCCTAAGCCTTGTGGGAAAGATACGTGAGGAAAAGAAAGGTGAATGATATTTCACCATATTTACATTTCTTAGTGGGGTTTGAAGTGACCCATTCTGCAGTTGATTCTGAAAGAAGAAAATAGAAGAATATATAAAAAGTTTATATACTAAACATGATGTATTTTGTAGTCATTCTTTGTGTACATATTGGAATCAGAGGTCGAATGCACATTCTGACCATCTTTATGAGTGGTTAACAACATGCTGGGAACTAAGTTACATAACAGTGCGTTAGAAAATAGCTCAAAGAAAAAGCCCTTCTACTTCTTAACTTATAATGCATTATTTATCAGAGAGGCCTGATGGACTGTAAGCATTAAAATTTTAGGGAGCAGAAATGATCGTTTTGTTCTGTACATGCAAACTATGTAGAATAATTAGGGTTTAATCCTTGATTATAGCCTGTACAGGCTACTGAAACTAAAATAGTGTGTTGTACAAACATGTTTTTTCTGTTAGTATTTCCCTTCGTTACTCCTGGTTTTAGCCTAAAGTACAAATTATTACTTTCAAATAAGACATTATCTAATCCTTGGATACATTTCTTGCATGAAGATGGTGTATACTGTAATCCTGTCATTCTTAAGGGGTGGTTGTAAAAAATTTCCTTTAGAAGGTTACACAGCCTTCCTAAGCAGCCTGTTCTAATTCTTACTGTCCTCATTCTTAAACGGATTTTAATGAATTCTGATTCTCTTTTTCTGGAATTCTAATTCATTTCATTTTTGCCTTCAGACTACACAAAGATGGATGAATTTTCTTCTTTGGCACCTCTTCTTACATTCTTAAAGATTTAGCATATATGTTGTAGGTCAAACTATGTGTACCGATGATCATTTTGTTTTTGGACTGTCTCCAGTTATTCCATATTCTTCATGAGCTGTAGTCCTTCAAAATGCAAAAAAAGCCAGCAGATGCTTTTAAGTGTACCAAGTTAACTAAAAAATGTATTCTGAATGTTTTTCGCACAACACTCTTGCATATAAATCCCAGAATTACATTTGCTTTTTTACCACAACAAAATGATATTTTTAATCTCTGTTCAGAGACTGTGGTTGCATGTAACTTCCTTTTCTGCAGTACTGATGGCTACGAGTCTACTCTTGCATTATTCCTTACCAAAATGTTAAGGTTGCTTTACTTTTTATCTAACATGAAACCATCATTAGTGCTACTTTGCTGGGGATCAGACTAGAGGATATTTTGTCCACCAGCAGTCTAACAGTAGTGAACATTTATTTTAGGACCTTATCTGTGTACTTTTAAGCTGAAAACTATAGATTCAAATATATGTTGTTTTAGATCTCTCTAGAAGCTTTTCTGATTGTATCTCATGTGAACGTATTTGATGCAATTGCATTTTGTAATGTAGCATTATCAATATTTTTGAGTTCAGAATAAAAATATCAAAATCACAAGTCAAATGCTATGTTAATATAAGCCCTGTGATTTAGCATCAAAGCAAGTAATGTCACTATAAATTTGCAAAACTAGTGTGACAGTGTATTTTTCGGAAATCAAATTGGCATTAATTTTATATCCTTCTTTGATTTTTAATCAATATTTTAAAATTATTTTGACCTTTCCTACCAATGGAAAAAACAAAACAAAACACCAAAGCAAACTTCAAACCCACGATGTTTTCCTTTAAGCCAAATTTGGAAAACCTACATTTTACATAGTCACTTTTTTTCTGTTTTTTGACAGGACAAAATGTTCTGCTGTTCTCGTAAATACATCATGTATTTTTGATTCTTCCTAAAATGAACTATCGAAAGAAATCACAAAGTTTCACAAAGTTAAAAAAAACTGTCTCTTTTTAAAAAAAATAATAATTACATTTTCCACTAAAAAAAGGACAGTTGGAAAATGGTTCCTTAATTGTCTCCTTTCATTACCTGAACTTGTAGAACTAGTATCTATGTAGCTAGAAAATATTTTCTCTCAGTGCTAACTGGCAACTTCATTACTTCTATACTTAACATCTTCATTTTGTGCTAAATACATTCTCATCTTTCATTATTATTATTAATTCTTCTATTATATTTTGCTGTTACTTTAATAGCGCTATAATATTATAGTAAGGGTTATTGGACAACAGAAGCTAGGAGATGAGTTCTATTTTATTCAACAGCATGTGAGGAAGTTTTAATAATACAAGAAGCTATCACAGACAATTACACTAATGTCTGTTTAGTCTGATATTGCAACTGTACTGGTAAGTACCAGAAATCAAGCTAAGGTAATAAGAGGTCTGCAAGGATAAGGAGGGAGCTCCAAACTGAGCTCAGATATAAAAAGAGGTATACATGAGGTGGAAGGAGGAGCAGGTGATCCAGGCAGAGCATGGGGTTGCTGTCTGATTTTTCAGGGATGGAGACAGAAAAGAAAATGTCAACCTGGAGCTGAATCCAGCAAGGGATGTGAAGGGCAAGAGGAAAGGAGGTACGTAAACAGTAAAAGAAAGCTACTGCTAAATGGGACAGGGGAAATGGTGACAAATGACATGGAAAACACTGACAATGTCAGTGCCTTGTTTGCCTCAATCTTTATCCATGAAACTGGCCTTCAGGAATCCCAGACCCTTAAGACCAGAGAAGAAGTCTAGAGCAAGGAAGAAATACCCTCAGCAGAGGAGGATAAAGTCAGGAAGCACTTAAAATGAACATACAGTTAATTGGGCCTGATGGGGTGCACCGTCAAGTGCTGAGGGAGCTGACTGATGTAATTGTGAGGGCACTCTTGAAAACCTTGAACAGTAATTGCAATTGAAAAAGGTTCCTGAAGACCGGGAGAGAACTAATATCACTCCTATTTTCAAAAAGTGCAAGAAAAAAGATTCAGAGAATTACAGACAAGTCATCCTCACCTCAATTGCTGTGAAGGTGATGGAGAAAATCTTCCATGGAACTATTTCTAAAAACATGGAGGACAAGAAGATGGTCAGGAGCAATCAGGATGGATTCATAGATGGGAAGTCATGCTTTACCAACCTGCTAACCTTGTCATAATGAAGAGACTGGCTTGGTGGACAAAGGGGAGAGCAGTAGATGTTGATTACATCAACTACAGTAAAGCCTTTGACACTGCCTCCCATAAAATCATCTTAAACAAGCTGACGAAGTATGGGTTAGAGAACAGAACAGTGAAATGAACTGTAAACTGGCTGAACGAGTGGGCACAGAGGGTGTGTATCAGCAGCAGAAAGTCCAGTTGGAGACAAGTCATACATGGTGTACCCCGGGAGTCAATAGTGGGGCCAATACTATTTAACATCTTTGTTAATCACCTGAATGATGTGACAGAGTGAAACTCAGCAAGTCTGAAGATGGCACAGAACTGGGAGGAGAGGCTGATATGTCAGACGGTTAGTATAACCATTCAGAAGGACCTTGACTAGGTGGAGAACCATGCAAATAGGAATCTCATGAAGTTCAGCAGGTGGAAATGTGAAATCTTGCATGTGGGGAGCAATAACCCAAGGCACCAGTACGTGCTGGGAAGGGTGTGTGTCTGATCAATATGGATCAATACCTGACGGGAGAGAATGAAAATGAGGGAGTTGGAGTCTTCTCAGTAGTGCCCAGTGACAGGACAGGAGGCAATGGACACAAATTAAACACATGAAATTCCATCTGAACACAAGAGAACACTTTTTTACTATAAGGGTGACCAAACACCTAGACAGGTCATGCAGAGAGATTGTTGGGTCTCCATCTGTGGAGATATTAGAAATCTGAGCAGATACAGTCCTGGGCAACCTGTTCCAGCTGACCTAGCTTGTGCAGGGGTGTTGAAATGCTGATCTGGTTATTTGTTGAACTGGTGATCTTCTGAAATGACCCCTTGTAACCTAAATGATTCTGTGATTCTGTAATTTGGAGATTTTATAATAAGGAACCAAAACAATGACAAATCCTTATTTTAGTAATCATAATAGATTCTCACAAAGGAACAAATCAGCAATAAGAAAGAATTTTTTCTTTATCAGATATGTTTACATTTGTATATCATTCGAGTACTGGAAGAGTTTTACGAATTGTGAAATTTATCAATTTTGTTTCTTAGATTTTGAAAATATACTGGGATTTCCTGTCTTTATTGGTGAGATGAACTATGCCCTTTATTTCCTTCAAGGAAGAGTGTCTTTATTGATAATTGTTGTTACAACTATAACAAAAGTACTTTTTAGTAAGCACATTTTTTTTTCCATACAGGTTTTTAGATGCTGAGTTGTCTAAATTAGATGGAACATAGTTGTTTGATCTCTTCTTGTCATATGAAGTGAACTCCTGCTCTGGTTGCTTGTAAGGGTAATAATTTTCTCTGACTTAGGGCTAATATTTTACCTTAGGGCTTCTTCCTTTAGTACTATAATCTAAAAATGCATGAGCCACTTCAGGTGCTTTTTAAAAGCTCTTGTATTTTCTAAATGTTATAATTATATTCTACTTGTTTCTATTCCTCCAAGAGTTTTCCTGCAAGAGTCATTAAATCCCATTTCATTTTGTTTCCCAACAAGAACAAGCTACTCCTTTGTGTAAGGGGTTGTTGAAGGCAGGACAGATTTTGCCAGCAAGGACTAAAGCATCTTCTGTCCTAGTTTTGAAAACCAATGAAAGGTAGCAAATAACAAAGGTCAGAGTGAGCTGGGACACTTACTGCTTTGCTTATAATGGAAAGTGCTATAATTACTTAAGTATGCAACTTGACTTGCTAACTCATATAACTGAGCATTACAAGGAAATTTTTGCTACAAAATGCCTTTCTTTTATGTTCAATACAGTATTTTTTTTTCTTGTCCATTTGCATTCCAGGAGGGAGTAGAAAATATTTCTTTTTCCCGGTCCGGTTATTGACCTGTGACATCTAAGCAGCTTTTAGTACATAACAGCTGTAGAAGACCAGCCCTGTATCTCATTTTAAGCCTGCATCTTCTCCAGTGAGCTGTGGAAAAAAAAGAGAATAATAACAAATAGAAAAAAATTACCATTTCATGCTTAGGAGCAGATATTTTTGAACACATGAGTAACTGTAGGGCTGTAATCAAGTGCACTGGCACTGCTTTGTGGAAGAACAGCAATGTATTGGTTCAGTCTAAGGCAATCCATTTCTATTTCGAGTCAGCTCTCCTTGGGTTAGCTCTCCCCATGGAGCTGCTCCCCAACAGTCCGTGCTGCAACAGGACATGGCAGCCTTTTTCACATCATAGGTCAGAGCACTCAACTTTCATCTTTCCATGTGAAAGGCAAATCAGGCATTTGTAACTCTTTTTCCATTTTATACTCTGCATTGAGACAACATTCTACATAATTTATGTCTATAATGCTGAGGACTTGTATTCCCTGTTTTAATAAAGGAGGAGAAATCAATTCCCTTCCTTCATTTGCCATGAGGAGGGTTGTATTTCCCCCTTTCCACCCATTGCTCCAAATTTGGTAATCCTCATTCAACGGGTAGTCCCACAGAGGACTACTACTCTTGGAGGATTAGTATGTGGTATGTACAATCACATGGAGAAATATCCAAAATGATCAATCAAGAATAGGGATAAAAGTACAATAAATTAAATTGTCAATCCCTAAGAAGTAAGTAGAAAATACATAAAATTAGACAGTTCAAATAATCTTTTTTCTATACTGACAAATACCTTCTCCCAAAGTAAGGAAATTCAACTCTTCTGGTCTTTTTGGATGTATTTATCGTAGGTTATTTTATGCAGCAGGACCTTAAATCACTTTTACTGTGTAGCAAATCTACTTTAAATAATTTCTAATGCATCATATTGCCCTTTTCTGTCATGGTAATAAATAAGAGTAGAGTAAATTAATGTTTTGTTTTACTTATTTGAAAAATAGTATGCCAGCTAGGAGTAGTTTTATGCAATATCCTTAGCTCTGTAGAATCTGTACCTCATTTGCACAAATCACTAAGAAAGAAGAGTAGTTTGTATACAATTTGTGTGTCTCTTCCTGTCCCTAAGGGTCAATAGATACAGTTTTTTCTTGTAAATTACAAATTTGCTTTAGTGATAACGGACTTCAGAGAATCTCAGGGTAAAAGTTTGAGGTGGGTCTGCCAGTTTTCCTGAAATTATTTACATAAAAAAGAGATAGAGTGTTACATGTCTAGATTAAGTTTTGTTAAACTAGAAAAGTCAACCTGAAAAAAAAAGCACCTCACTGTTGGAGTTTAAAAAGTGAGTTTACAAACAAATCTTTCCATGCCACATACTGCTTTGCAGAACAAGTATTTTCCTTCCAGCTTGCTGCTGGTAAAGTGACTTTTACCAGTTCTCTGTGTTGCAAAAAACTCTTGACTATCCATTTGTAAACACTTGAATAAGTCTCTCTTTCCATGGCTTATGTGACTTGGCAAAGCCTGCTTCCTGCCAGCATTAACGGTATCACTTTTTTCACTTCTGTTGCAGTTTGTCTATGTTTTGGATATCTGCACTCTTGAATATTTTTGATATCTCTGTTGCCTTTCTTGGAACTCTAGATGGTGCTCCCAAATGAACGTGATCACACACAGCGAAACAAAGAGGGTACCCTCTTTAGTTTAGCAGCAACTTTTAAAATTAAATATAATATATAGAGTACGATGCAAATTGCAAACAAATCAATAAATAAATAAAAGAGTCATCATTATTTGGGAAGCTCTCACCTCTTTTTTTTCTTACTGATACCTGGGCAGGACTTTAGAAAGTACTCGTCCCTGAGTTTCTTAAATATATGGAACAGGAGATAAGGTTTGGTTCTGCTATGTAAGAGAAAGTCTTGGCCAGTTGCAAAGAAGGGTGGATACTGGTGGGTATATGCAAAACCTGGCTGAAGTAGATTAGAGTGGAAGACTTGGAGGACAATAAAGAAGAGGGTTCTGTGACTTCTCAGCTGAGATACTGATGTATTAAGTCAGAAAGATGGTAATTATCGGGTAAATGAGCTTCAAGTCTGGGAAAGAGTGTCACTGTGTGATAGCACTGCTTAGATGTCACCAGACAAATGGGCTTCTTGAAAGCATGTGACACACAAGGCCAAGTAAAAAATGGGATGAAACACGGAAATAATTATTTTAGGAGGATCAGTGCTTGAGAAGCGGCATAAGAATAATGAATATGAATTGATACTAAAATGGATGAGAAACTAAACAATGTGTTCAGGGACGATAGCGTATTAGTTAAGATTTCTGATGCAAGATAATGTGGAAAGGGAATATTATAGCAGAAAGCGAGGAAAATGGGAACTGAACTTTTCTCTATTCATTGTCTTCAAAGAAGTACGTCATTAATACACAGGTTTAACAGTCTTCAAACATTCGCTGTATTACCTCTGTTACAACTGGCTCTCCTAATGAATAGTAAACTAACCCATTAAATTTTTTTCCAAATATATGTAAACCCACAATATGGCATAAAACTGTGGATGATAAAGGGAATGATAAATGGATCATAGAAGCAAGGAATTTGCATGTTTGGAAAGTGTAGTATTAAAATTTCTATAACCCAGTATTTACTCTGATAGCTTGAAAGATGAAAAGTAGAGTATTGCATTGTCTATCATTTCCTGCAAGATAAATCTGAACATCTCTGCTGAAATTATAACTGTAATTTGCTAAGAAAAGGATCATTCAAATCTACAATTACTGTTATTTCATAAGGTATTTCATAAGACGTAAGTAAAGTCAAATAGTTCAATGAAGTCATAGTCCCCTAAGAAGCTTCAATACCTAACACCAGAAAATCTGTTTTATAGTGGAGTTTGATAATTATTTTCTAGGCCATTGACTTGAGTAAAGAAAGACCTTACCTTTTCCTTTAGTTTCACATAATGGATTTCGATATAAAGTGGAAGCAAATAAAGTATTCTTTAACTTGGTTACTGTTTTGTTTTGTTTTGGTTTTTTACTTTTTCAATCACACAGTGACCATGGTAAGAAATAACAGGTTGATTCTATCTGTTTTACATAGGATGTTATGCTGTATTTATCACTGTAAGATCTAACTATCATCCAGTGTTGCATTAAACTTGTGGGCAACATTTCTTATG
This sequence comes from Pampusana beccarii, assembly GCA_013399365.1. Classification (NCBI taxonomy): domain Eukaryota; kingdom Metazoa; phylum Chordata; class Aves; order Columbiformes; family Columbidae; genus Pampusana; species Pampusana beccarii. The sequence goes on from VWYH01007294.1 coordinate 26,381, forward strand.
TGCTGCTTGATTCTCTTTTTATTTATTACATGAAAAAGTGTATGGTAGGAAGCATATTTTAGATGAAAATGACATTCTTTAATTGCTTTTTTTTTTTAACTGTTGCCTGATAATTCACAGATCTTTTTTTAGTACTTGCATTGTAAGAAAATGGAGAGTACCTATTCCTTTTGTATGCCATTCATGATTTTATAATAATTTATCTTCTCTCTCACCAGGCATCTCTCTTCCAATAGAAGAGTTATCATAAATTCAATTTTCCTTGTAAAGAAGCTATTTCATTTCTTAGATCATCCCTGTCACCGATATACTTTTTATATTTATGCTGTGCCTTTTCTGAGATGGGGAGTTCAGGACCCCACACAGTATTTGTCATAGGTACTCATTGTGAGTTTACACCATGTTATGATACTGGCTTTGTATTTTAATCTCTGTTTTCTTTCTAGCATTCTGTTTGACTTGCTGACCTCTCTTGAGCAACAACCGTTTTTCATAAGGCTGTCTCTGCTGCCTCTTTCCTTAGCATTAAATAGCTACTATACGTATTGGGTGTGTATAGATGGGTTTCATTTTTTTGTTTTGTTTTTGTTCTTACTTTTTCCAGTTTTTCTTTCCTTTTGTTTCATTATGCATTTACTGACATAGACTTTCATCCGTTCTATTACTCCACAGTCAGCTGTTATCATATGCAATTCTTTTAGGGTCAACTTTTCTTTAAATAATCTGTTCCCCTTCCATTGTGGAACATGCACAGTTGCGTTCACCCTTTGCTTCCAATCTTGTAACTGGTTAGTAATCAGTGAGAAACCTTATTGCCTGTCCACAGCATAGTTTCTTCGTAAGCCACTGACTCTGGACTTGAGCAAGACCTTGTAGAAATTCAGGTATACTGTACCGTTCTCCCATAATCAGTTTTCTAGTGTCTTTTTCATCCTAAGCATGCTGTAGATATTCAGCTTAGGTGCATTTGTATATTTTGTTACCTTAGCAAAAAGTTACTAAAAATCTTTTTTGACATGTCTATTGTAGCGTTCTTTTAACTTGTCAGAGTTTATGCTATATCTTTCATAATCATAATTATGTTATAAAAATCTCTAATTTATGAAGGGTGCCTTTTGACTTCTAATACACTTTTTTGTTTAACCAACTACTGAAATAAGGTTGGTACAGTTACCCTTTAAAGACTATATTGATATTTTGATATTCACTTACTGTCAGCTTCTAAATGAGTATATTTGAACAATCTCTATACCAACTGCATTTTTTCCTTTTAACTAATTGCTTAAACTATTTTTTAAAATTAAATTTTTATCGTTCTTTAAAAAATATTAATATACTGCATTTATTTAACTTTTTAATTTCTTACATGACATTGAATTTGACTATATTATTATATTGAAGTGTAGCATTCTCAGGCAGATCGTATGCCGTATTGCAGACTAATCTCTCCACTTGTGTGTTCCATCACTAATCACTTCAAGGAGTCATTGGTAGGAGACAGAAATGTCACATTGCCAGTTGGCGTAACTGTTATCCACTCTATACATGTCAACTAAATCTTTCATTAATGTTTTTTCTGACTTCATCACAAATTACTGTCATGGTTAACATCCTGAGTGTTTAGGCAACACTATAACCCTAAACAGTTTCCTTTCTCTATATTGTTACGGGTTTCAATACTTTTAGTTTCTGTGTTCCTTGTTGATCTGGATGATTTATAGTTAACCTCATTTGATGTGTAGCTCCTTTCTTCTACTGGTCCAATCTGTCTGTCATCTCTATATATTATACCCTGTCATCCCATTCATTATCACCTTGTAGTAAGTTTCTGAGATGCATAATAAAAATGGACTAAAGATACTGTTTTATAAGATCTTAAAATGTCTAAATGATAAAATCGATTCGTAACATACACAGACTTTGGTCTGAATAAACTGACTTCTAAAATCTTTGAAAACTGGATTTGATCACTGCAGGCTAGAGTTCTTCATTTATTGTGTGTTTTAGCTGGGGAATGGTAAAACTGTCAGACAAAAATAATTTCTGTGGCTGGTTAAACTGGCCAAATTGAACACCTACTGGTGTCATTATATAAAACTGGATATAAACTTTATATTATCAGCACAATAATACCTAGCACAATTTGTAAGAATTACTGTGTGTTTACGAGTGCACTAAGGAAGGCATATGAAGAATCCTCAGCAGTCACTGCATTCTCCACCCACAAACATACCTATTTGTTTAAGCAATGAATCCTTCTGTCCTTCATGAAAACCTGCAGCTCCTATGAAGACTGAGAAAAGCTGAGCAACTCATAGTATCAGTTTCACCCAGAACTAAATGAAGTACTGCATATAAAAATAATTTTAAAAACCCACAATGAAATGATACAGAAAAGATTAGCATGGCTCCCACTCAAAGACTGCATTCAAATTCTTGGATGGAGAGAAGTCTGTGTCTTCCCTGACAGCAACTGGCAATACTCACTTGGATGAACTTGCTGAAGGACAGGTTGGCCAGATAGAAATGAGAGAAAATTGGATTTTGTAGCTTGGTTGGAGAGAAGGAGAATATTGAGCTGAACAGGGAGTGGACACAGGTTATGCAAGCAAAATCTTCTGAAGGCATGAAGGCAATTAGGTAGACAAATGTTAATAGAACCTTCAAAGACACTGGCAGTTCCGAGGTTAAGGACTGGCTCTGCAAATTTTCAGGCAGGCCTTAAAGAGTTATTTTCAAATCTCTTGTTGGTCTCTCTCAACTAGGAGATTCATGTTTTCTTCGTTTAAAAGATAACTTACTCTAATTTGTATTCTAATGAAAACTGGGCATTAAAGATTCATAGGGCCTTTGCTGTGCCTGCTTTCAGAAAGAGTGGCTAGCAGCTCAGCCTATACATTTGATCTATACATAAAACAAAATCCTTTAGGGTGGAAGCTACAGCTTCTCTGTGTGATGATGTTTATTAATCCGTCCTAGCAGCAACAGCACACTGAAGCATTAGACATTTCACTGTGTGAGACATCATTTCAGTTCCGGGCTCAGGTAATGGAGTTTCTTGATTGCCTTAATGTTCTTGGGTGCAGTACACTGTCAGTAAGCAGAGAAGTCTCTGAAGTAACTTAGACTGAACTAAAGTCAGCAGTTTCATTATCCAGGTGAAGGTATTTAAATAATGATTTCACTGTGAGAAACCACATTCGTTGAGAAAACAGTGAGATGGATACTTTTTTTTCTTGTCCATTAAGTCAAAGCTTTCATGCACAGGGCCGTTAGACTATTCCTACATTTCACTCTGTTGTTATAGATTTAGTATAAGTTATATTCATTCACCTATTTAATGACCAGACTTGCATTATCAGTACAGGTATGGGCATCAGCAAATTAACTTTTATCATATGCTTGCTTCTGCATTTTTTTATAAATATGATAAGATATTGTACATGTTGGTTTGAAATCTCTATGTACAATCAATTTAGAACTGCTCATAATTTTTTTTTTTTGGTGGAACACGTTAGTATTTTTCTGTATATGCATAGAATATATTATTGTTGCTGTGATTAGTATTAAGAAATTGGTGCCTGCAAGCTGGCAGATGTCATTGGAAGGACTAAGGCCTCCGCAATACTTTTTCGTAGAAAAATACAAGTCTCTTGTGTCCCTTATATATGTTTTTCAAGCGGTATAAATTAACACATGTATTTTAGCACAAATTATAAATCAAATGATCCACACATCCTTGCAAAATGATTGCTGTGATTCTTTGCAGTTGACATGAACTTATTGCAAATTATACTTCATTAACAGATGTGAAAGACTATATGTTAAAAGCAGTGCCATTCCTTAGAGCTTTTAAAGAGTAACATGTCAGTTGCTAATGCACTTACTATGATAGCTTTAAATGTTTAGAAAAGACAAAACAGGAGACTTACAGAGATTACCATTGCAAGTGAGAACAATGAAGTGAACACAGATGCTTTCCAAGGGATTTGGTTTAAAAACAAAAATTCCAAACATTTAATTTGGGCAGTTAAAGTCTGTCATTCACTTGATTTTTGTGTTTAACTGGACTAATAGCCCCAGCACAGGTAAAAATGAATCACTCTACTCAAGGATAAAATAAAAATAAATGTTTCACTACACTTGTTGCAAATTTAGTAGTGATGTAACTGTAGTGAAAAATTGCAAGAGCCCTCTCTAACATCAGTGATACAAGTAGAAAGATTCACTGGTTTCACTTGGTCCAGATGTGGAATATCATGATTTAACAAGTATGAGGAAAAATGGGAAATCAAAGAGACTACTGTTTATCAGTTTAAGATTAAAATTACACAAAATAATATGGTTGAAGTGAAATCTTTGTATCTGGGTAGGTACTCCTTGCTTCCTAGGTTTGCATTTTGGTGGTTAAGTGACACCTGATTCTTGGTGGAGATTGACATTCTATTCCTGCAAAACCTGGTAAAAGGTGGAAGTGATTTTTTTCTTACTAATTCTGATCACTTTTAATCTAAAGAAAATCCTAGCTTTAAATAAACAGGTTTGAAAATTTTGGATTTTAAGTCTGATGCAGAAGTTTCCAACCACAAATATAGAAGCTGTTTGTAAAGAGCTATTACATTTGTTGCCCTGATGGGATACCTGACACATAAGATATTAAGGTGACTTGAGTATGACTGCAGACTAGACTTGCAGTGAAGCTAGAAAGGGAGTCAAAAGTCTTCTATTTCTAGATCAGTGTCCTGTTCATTGGACCGCAGACTTTTATCATTGCTCTTTCCACATGGGTAGTTATTTAGGTGCATTAGGAGTTTATTGTAACGTGCTGTTACTAATGTCTACTGTCTACTAATCTTCTGAGGAAGAGAAGAGCAGGAAGACATCTGGGACCTTTGGATTGACTCACAAAGTGTCATATCTTCTATATGCTCACAACCAAAATACTTCCCAGTCTGATGCAAAATACTGAAATTTGAAAGTCACAATGTGCCAAAAGAGTAGGTGAAAACAGTGGTTCCTGTTTGCTCCCTAATGTAGTTACAAAGTCTCCTCAGAAATTGAATAACATCTGCATTATGCATTTTACCTTGGTTTGAGCACTGGGAGTGTTCCTGCTGGCCCACACTGAGCAGAGGTCTGAGCTGGGAGAGAGCAGGCATCAGACTTACTTCTTTCTACAAGCTTGTACTTCCCTATCTGCAAAGTATTATTCCTTTGGGCCTATGACTGAAGCAAAGAGGCTGGGCCCCAGGAACATGGGAGACAAGCTGTGGGAACCATCCCTTTCACTTCACTAGAACCTGGTTCTACTCGCAGGAGCAGAGGAGAGTGGTGTCACTGCAGCTGTGCTTTGACCTCAGTGGAGAGGTGAGAAATAACAGCACGTTTTCACCAAACCGTGTGGTTGCTTCCTATTGGGAGAAGAAAAAATGAGAGTTAGCTCTGCAGCTGTAGTGGCAGTATCAGCTGGGAAGCAATGCTGTTACTTCTCACCTTAGCCTGACCCCAGCTGGCACAAGTGATTCTCCATTCTCCTGGTTTTAGGAAGCAGTAGTTAACAGCTGCAAAGTAGCTTTTTGAGCTTGCTTTTTGATGCTGTCCATCTCACATATCCCTTTGGCGTGGTGGGCTGATAAGCGTGAGATGCAGGATCCCACAGAGTATTCAGACCTATTTAACAGTGTGGAGACTAAGCCAGTTATGTACAAACCCAGGGTCAAACCAAGCTTAAATATGTGGTATAGATGTAACTTAATATGCTAGCTGTTTGCTTATCATTTAGATGTGATTGACTGTCAGTGTAAGAGCACAGGGGCTTCAGCAGGATGGGTACAATCCAATCAGTATCACTTCACCTAAAGGTGAAGACAGAGTAGATGCACTTTGTGTGAGGGGGAAGAGGACAGCAGTCTGGGGAGTTAAACTTGATGGGGAGAGCAGAACGGTGCATGAGGAAATAATTCACATTCCCTTAGATGCATATAATGGCCCTGCATTCCTAACTCAGAGTGGAGAATGTCTCCTTGCCCCAACTCTCAGTGCTTTAAATATGGGTATGTGTATGCTGAAGATGAAATAAACTGGGAAATTCTTGGTCAGAGGACAGATGGGAAAACAAGTTTAATGCTGTATATGGGCTAGCTATATAACATATTTTTTCCTGAAGTAATTTATAACATGAAGGTTTGCTTTTTGAATACTATATTCTGCATGAGTAAAGATTCATTCTAATCTGACCAGCAAAAGCTGCTTTCAGGCAACAGGGCTTTTTTTCCACATTCTCTGAATTTTCAATAAATAATTGTCACTACAGTAGAAATCTTGACTGCCATATTTTAAATGAACACAGCATGATATCTGACAGCATATATTTTTTCCCAAGAACCGAGAAAGTGATAGACACATCCAAACTATCAGTGGAATTCTTTTAGACTCTCACTACTTATTCTGGCTGTCTGTATTTCTCCTGCCTTAGCAGTCTCCCATCTGTGTCCAAGCCCTGAAAAAAAAAAAAGGCAAAAAAACCTGGACAGCACAGTGTTTCTAATACTAAGAAAAAAAAAAAAAAGCCAAAACAGTCTTAAAGAACAATCTCCAGAGGTGATTTTAAGACAAGAAAAAAATTTCTCATCTACTGTTTAGATGGCGTAGAATTTAGCACCACTTTTTAAAAATTATTATTTCAATGAACTATTACTTCAATGCTTTAACTCCTCCCATTAAGATTCACAAAGTTTATTAAAAATACATAATATCTTTCCCTATGAGATCTTCTCAAAGCCTCTAAGGGTCGTAAGAATTTTCTTTCTCTCTCTTCATTCTATTACCACAGTGAATTCCCTGAAAAAAATAAGAATGAAAACTTGGTTTATAAAGCTATGCAGCAGGTAAGGTTTATTTTAGAGAGCTTTTTTTTTTTGTTTCTCTTTAACCTAGTGGAGACAGTGAAATTTCAAATATGTTATATTTCTCCTTAATAAATACTCTGATTCTGTCCATATAATTTCAGATTTTACAAAAATATTTCTTTTTTTCTTTTTTAATTTATGCACATCATCATTTTCTGTTCACCCTCACTTGCCTTCAAAGCTATTTGAAATTTAATGGAATTCCATGTATTCGAGGCAAAAATAGTTGGACAGAATTAGGAAAATCATATTTTAATTCCCATTAAGATAAAAAGTAAAAGGGCTTCAGTCACAAAAACCAGGTACTGACAGTGGAAGAACAGCTGCTTGCTGTTTGCTTTAATTAAGACAGTTGGAACAGCCAATAGATAATTTAAGAATAATTAGTTCTGAAAGTGGTTTAATCAGTATTTTGATTACCAATAATTGAATACAGAGATTCCAAAAGGGAAACTGGAAATTATGTTTCCATTGGTTACTTTTAATTTTAGATCCTAAACTATGAAAACTACGAAAACTGATTTATTCACAAATTACTATTGGTGATTATATTGTCTAGTGAAGTGACCTTCTAAATAGCAAAGTTTGAAATGCTGCACTTAAAATTTTATTTTTTATTCTTCTAATATTTTTTTTAATCTGAATTTTATAGGGAAAGAAAGTTTGTCTATAATCTGTCTTATTCTAAAAAGGTACAGGTACAGCGTACACCAAAAGCTAGAGGACAAGCCCGAATTCAAGACTAGAAAGTTTCAGATTTCTTATATATTATCCATTTCACTGTGAGTAACACAAATTTCTATAAATAAGAGAATTGGGCTGTACTAAACTTTTCTTTGAGCTTTTCTGCGTTGCAGACTGCTTCTTCTCACTATTTGTAGAATTACATGGGAGGGGAAAGCTATAGGGGATTTGAAACCACTGGTGAGATGCAAGGTCTTTCAAGTCTCTCAAGACATCTCAGAGATGTCTTCAACATTTGGGACCCCTCATGATACCCATGTCTTTTGGAGTACTTTGCAGATGAGAGAAGGCAAATCTAAAACATCAGATGGAATGCTTCCTGGGGGGCTGAACATCTAAATTACTCGGCCTGGTGTATGATTTGCCTTTGAAGCCTGGATGAGTCCTGATTCACACAGAAAGAAGCTTGAGTTTACAGTGTTGTCCTGTTTATGCAGTTAGCAGCGAGAGTCCAAAAGAGATGCAAAATAATATCCTCGTTAACAGTATTTTAGATCCCTTTTTTTTAAATGTAACCAATGATGTAAACAGTGAAACACTATTGTAAAACATTAAATTTCACAGATTCATTCCTTTTTAGCAGGGAAAGTCAAGCCTGACTGGTCAGCCTCAGGTTTTCTGATTTAACCAAATTCCATTTGAGTCACTAAAGCTATTGGATACTAGCCAGTTTATCACAGAGGACAATTACCCTTGTTTGCCTTTTTTTTTTTTTTCCCTAATGTGGAAAATATCATTAGCCTGGAGCTATGTTTCTTGTTAAAAGAGAGACTTTCTCACCATCAGCTGTTTTTTTTTTTAATTATATATGTATGTATAGTCATATTGCCTTTATAGATGTTTCAATTTTGTGTTTTCAGAAAGTAATTTAGAGATATAATAACTTTGAAGCTGCTATTCCTGATATTCTATACATATAGTATCAGAACATGCATACGGAATTCTATTTCTTGTCACTGGAATTACCTGAAGGGCTTGGTAAATGAGAGGAAGAGGGACAGGAGATTATTCTTCCAGATTTGAAAGCCTATATGGTTATAAAGTTTTTTCTTTTAAAAAAAAAATACATGTCAAATGTAATTCAATCAGTGTTACTGCTATATCCTTTCTTGTCTCTTTGAATACTATGTTTGCTTTCTGCATTCTACTTCTTTAAAGTTATATGTAGTATACCGAGAGATTGACCTTTCTCTCATAATTCTCTCGTATTCATAATCAGTTTTTATTCTTTGTTGTTTAAATTCTAGTGTACAGAATACAAATGCTTTATTTCAAATTAGATAGAAGCTTTTTCCAAGGTTTAAATGTCTAGGGTTTTTTGGTCATTCTTTAACTGTATGAAGACTAGTAACTAGAAACGTGAGGAATAGCACTTTATAAATGTTATACATATGTGACAGCTGTCATAAATGTGAGTTACTACTTCTGTATTACAGATGTTTGCTTTGTTTTGGAAATAACCAGTGTATTTTCTGTGGTGCGCAATCTGATGTCTTGAACTTAATTTTATACTTAACTCCTCTTGTGGGAATGATGGGTATTCAGTGTTGCTGAAAGTCTTGCACTGGGTGACTTAAGTTGTAACACTTAAGATTGGTGATGATGTTGAATCATATTTTATTGAGTGTCAGTAAGAATGTTTGTTACCTGGGCTAGAAGTTAGCCGATGTTAGCTTCTTACTGTATTTGAATCCTGTAGGGATGCTATTAAATATCTTGAGTCAAAACAAACGCAACTCCTTGGTTGTCGAGTATAAACTTGCATTCAATAAGAAAGCAAGTTTGTTGTTGGATTCATATTTAACTACTAGTTTCTCAGCTCTTCTACTGTGCTCTTGTGGAATCACATAATTTTTAGATTGGAAAAGACCTTTAAGATCATCAAGCCCAACCATTAACCTAGCACTGCCAAGGCTAAGCCATGTCCCTAAGCACCACATCTACATATTTTTTAAATACCTTTAGGGATGGCGACTTAACCACTTCCCTGGGCAGCTTCTTTTATCCTTGCTGGAAGAGCTGTTTGTTACAGTAGTTGTACATGAGAGAATAAACCATAGGTTAACCAAGTAGTCCACATTTATTACCCCAGGATACTTACTTTGTCATTCTTGTTTTCTCTTCTGTCTCCCTGGTTCTTTCCTGCTATATCCTTTTAGCATGTCCCCTTTATTTACCCCATAATTTGACTCCAGTCCCTCTCACACATCTTGCTTTCCTCCTCCAGTTCCATGGCTACCCCACCTAAACAGTCCTAAGTATCTGTTGTCAAGGAGTTAAGCCTGCTGATCTCTTCTTTCTCCATCCCATGTTTCATTATCTTCACATTTAACAACTTTAGAGTTCAAGTTTGCATACATACTTCCACTTTCAGAAATAGAGAACATTAATTTGCATGAAAAAAATCCTTATAATAATAAACATCCTTTTAATTGCTGAGCTGTTGTTACCACCAAGCAAGCATATGTATGTACAGGTAAAAAAGAATGCAATCAACATGATGTAGTATATGTTTTCTTATTATCAGTGTTTAGTGGGTAAAATATCAAAAAGAAAAACAATCCCACCATTCTGAGATTATTACGCAGTCTGAACATTTGGTTAGATAGAAAATTATAGATTTCTTTGCCAACTGTTAAAAAAGAGTATTATGCACAATACATAACTTGGGTAGGCTAGGGCCCAGGTTCCCTAAACGCATCGGTACCTCCTGTCACGTTCTGCTGCCTTATCAAGATTTATGTTATGTAAGGACTGTCATGCCTAGTCTCTACAAAACTCATGGTCAAGTTTCAGTAATACCACTGTTATTCTCCAAAATATCAAATTTTGTTAATGGGTCGCAAGTGTTTTGTTTGAACTCCATGTAATTTTTTTTTTTTTTGTGAAGCTAATCTCTGTATTCAAACTTCAGAACAAGAGTGTTGGTAACATAATGTTTTCCAGAAGAAGATCTGGGAATGGAATATTTCAGTAATTCATATTGAAGTAATCTATATTGTTCAATGAAATAACATATAATGAATTCCGATAGATGTTCTGCATATATTATTGGATAGTGTCACTGGCTTCAAATGAGTGTGTCTTGCCCTTGTGGCTATTACAGACACTGAGGTTAGCAAATTTATTAGCTTCAACCCTCCATTAAGTCAAAGTGGAAAAGTAATTTAAGCCTGTGGCACAAAAGTAGAAGCTACCACAGAAACACTAGGAAAGCCTGGGAAGGGACATTTCCAGAAGAGGAGATGTTAATTGACAAGTGTGTTAACCTTTGCCAGCAACACAAACCGAGACCATGGAAACAGTTATGAATACGGCAGAATTCAGGAAGGTGAAAAAAAAAATTGCTTAGAGCTTGTAGGATTGATGTCTTCCTCGTTTATGGCCAACTCTCGAATCTCTTGAGTGCCTGTAATGAAATTTAAATTAATTTATAAAATTATGTCCAAAAATTACAGTCTTATCCATCTCTGTACAATTGCTGTCTGAAAAACATAGGTGCCTCAATTCTGACTTGAAGCTCTAGTTTAATTTACATATTTATTTCATGCCTAGAGTTCTCCAGCCCAAAATAGATGGAAAACAATATAGCAATCGATATTTTGTCTCTTGCATAAATGCCATTGATAATATATACTGTGAAACACAGGAATGACAGCTTTATGAAGGAAATTTTTGCAGATTCAGTTCCCTTTTAGCAGGGGTGGAGGTCCTGTCAAACCTTACTGACTTGCCCAAATTCCAGCCTGTCACAGAGTACAATCAGCCTATTTTCAAAAGGCTAAGTGTTGTTGGCATTGCCTAAGCACTAGCAGGATCTGATATTTTTTTTGTAGTGCTAGAAATGCTCGGTCAAATCCATAGAACATTTTCTAGGCCAAGATACATTTTCTTTCAAGTTCTCAGGTCTGTCTTCTCTATCTCTTTTTTTCTTTTTTTTTGGTAGGTCTGTAAATTTTTGTTTCCAATTCCATTAATGATTCTGTCAGAGAGACAGCCATTATTCCAGTAGGAAGGTATGATTCAGTATTGATGTAGATTTATTATGCGTTTTTTTTAACTGGATGAGGAATGTTTAAGCATTAGATATATTTAAATATAAACATCACTAAATATTGCTGAGTATTACTTTGTGTTTGAGAATGATAGTTCTTCACTATCATGGAAAAATGTATCTGCTATGTTACAACAGCTACATTTAAGATTCAGTGCACAGATATGTAAATGTTATCACCATGTTAGTGAACTTATCAATAAGCTATACAGGTATTGTTATCACTTTTTGCTTGAATATAAGAAGCTTTGAATATTAAGAATGTTGAGTTATTTTTCCTATTCTTGAATTAGGAACTCACTGTATTAACTGGATGCTGAAATGGAGTTCTGAGAAAGTACTTTCAGTTCTCTCCAGTGAAAAAAAGTGGGCCCTTGTTGTCTCAGCCAGGAGGCTCTGAGCATGCAGACTGCTATGGATCACCACTAAAGTATAACTTTAAATAATGCTGGAGAAAAATAAACCTGAAATCCAGATTTGGACAGACCAAATTCAACCTGCTCCCATGCTTAGTGTTTTCTGTGTCCAAGTGCTGTGACTTAAGCCTACCTTGTACAAAAAACAGTAAGTGTAAAAGCTTGTGTGGAATTTCGGCTATCTGAATTTGATCAAAGATGTCTAACTTGGTGCTGTGTGTTCCTGCCAAACCAGCAGGGGCTCTTAGGGGAAAAAAAAAAAAAAAAAAAAAAGCTACAAAATTGGCCATTGGAATCCCCATCTCCCCGTCTTCTTTTGTGGACTCAGTGACTTGTTTAAGCTTCTATATGTCTTTCAAGGTAATGAAGACACCCTACAGAATTTAACATTCAAAAACTACTGCAATATGTGACCTACTATTGAATTCCATAAGGTTTAAATATAGCTTCAATAGAACCCTGTTACACTGTATAGCCTTTTCTAGTACACGGTGGTTAGAGGTTAAGTTTCTAGACTCTTAGCCCCATACTCAATTGTCTAGCTATGTTAACATTTCTTGATGTATACAATAGATTCCAAAGTACCAATCTGCAAGATTCAACATTTAAATGTCATTTGAAACAAAGAATTACTCAGAATGAGAAAATTCCCTCATTAGAAATTACATCGGTAATTAGGGTAATAATCTGTGTCTAAAATGCTTACAGAAAATAATTAACTTCATTATATCACAAATTTTAATTAATAAATGTTAGCTGATAATTTTAACTGCCTACACTGAGAAAATGGTACTTTAGTAGCATTTTTTGTTACTACAGTATGACATAAAAGAGTTTGGGAGTTCTGAACTTCTCCATGCATGCAATGTGCCTGTATATAATAAAAGACAGTCACTCAGTTGAATACCTTGTTGAAACATAGAATGAGGCACAACCTGGAAACATAATAAGATGACATGGTAAGAACCAGTGTATTCTTCCTGTTACAGAATGACAGAATCACAGAATGTTAGGGATTGGAAGGGACCTCAAAAGATCATCTAGTCCAATCCCCCTGCCGAAGCAGGACACCTAGGTGAGGTTACACAGGAAGGCGTCCAGGCGGGTTTTGAATGTCTCCAGAGAAGGAGACTCCACGACCTCTCTGGGCAGCCTGTTCC
>VWYH01007294.1:40084-72606 GCA_013399365.1 Pampusana beccarii
CTCCATTGACTTGACTTCCACTGGGGTCTCAGCAGAACAGGACTCCTCAGGGCTTCCTCCGGCAGAGTAGACAGAGGCAAAGAACGCATTCAGTAGTTCTGCCTTCTCTGTATCTTCTGTCACCAGGGCACCCTCACCATTCAGTAGTGGGCCTACATTGCCTCTGGTGTTAGCTTTATTAAGTTAAGTGGCTGAAGTGAAACAGAGGGAACATTTTATTCTGGCTTTACATCTTCTAATATTCTTCTTAAGCAGTTGTAAAGACCCTAAGTAACCTGCATGTCCCAGAAAAAGATACACTGAAAAGACAATGGCATAGTCACAAGGTAAAAAGGGAATAAGCTTTGTTCAATTAAATGGATAGTCTAAACATGGAAGTAAAATTTCTTATTTCTGCCACAGCTCTTCAGCCTAGCACAGTGCTAAAAGGGGCTCAACTTGGGAACTCTGTTCTAAGGTGCGTTTAGATCTTTTAACTTCATTATTTGAGCAAAAGCCTTTGCTTTTTGTTTGACTGCTATAGATAAGACTCTGGCTGCCACTTGTAACTACTATGATGTAGGAATATTCAAAGAAGTCTCCTAAAAGAGTAATTCAGAGGCTTAAGCACATGCATTTTTAATCTGAAGGTTTCTTTCAATGCTTAATAGTCAGTATAAAAAGACAAGTGTCTGCATTTATACTGTGTCTAAACTAGGTCTCCTAAATCAAATCTAGGATTTTCTACGGATGTAAACTTTTGTTATTATAAAAGTAAGGGATAATTATATTTTAGAAGTAGATGTTGTATTTTGCTGATATATTTTGCCCTGTTTAACAATATTACAAACCTGCAACTTTCTTAAATGTGAGGTACTGCATTGTAAAGATCCAGCCCTCGTTTTCACTAATGCAAGTAAGCAGAGCTAGACCAGAAATTCCAAAACTTCTCAATGTGCCCTGCATTTCTTTGTTACTCCTATCACTCTTCTTTCTCTACCCATTTGGTTTATAGGACTTCAGAAAAATAGATTAAATATTGAAATCAGACTATGCTCAATTAAAAAAGCAACAAAATGAAAACTGGAGGGGAAGAGAGAAATGTACTCAATTACTTATAGCAAGAACAAAAAGACTCAGTCTGTCTGCCCTTGTACTTCCTTTCCTGAATAATTCAAAGCAGTAAAGTGTAACAGCCAAAATGTCGTATTTGCTATATGAATTAAAGTGGCTAAAGAGAAATTCTCTGCATAATCATTATAAGCGAACTATTAAGCTGAGAAGGGTCTTTCAAAGTCATTGTGTTTATTAAGCTAAAGCACTGCTGTATGTTAGCTCTCTGGTTTTTATCAATTAAGTTTATTTCATTTATCATTATTTTCCAAGGAGACACATACCAGGTATACACTGAACTCATACATGTATCATTTATTATAATTTAAAAAGCTAGATTTTCAAGTCCTGACATCATTTCACAGAATCACAGAATGGTTAGGGTTGGAAGTGACCTCTGGAGATCATCTAGTCCAATCCACATGCTAAAGCAGGTTCACCCAGAGCAGATCACACAGGAACGCATCTAGGCGGGTTTCGAACGTCTCCAGAGAAAGAGACTCCACAACCTCTGTGAGCAGCCTGTTCCAGTGCTCTGTCACCCTCAAAGTAAAGAAATTTCTCCTCATTTTCAGATGGGACCTCCTATGCTTCAGTCTGTGCCTGTTGCCACTCATCCTATCATTGGGCACCACTGAAAACAGTCTGGTCCCATCCTCTTGACATCCACCCTTGAGATATTTAGAAGCATTGATAGGATCCTCTCTTAGTCTTCTTTTCTCCAGGCTGAACAGACACAGCTGTCTCAGTCTTTCCTTATAAGAAAGATGCTCCAGACCCCTAATTGTCTTTGTAGCCCTCTGCTGAGCTCTCTCCAGTAATTCCTTGTCTTTCTTAAACTGGGGAGCCCAGAACTGGACACAATACTCCAGATGTGGCCTGACTAGGGCAGAGTAGAGAGGGAGGAGAACCTCCCTCAACCTGCTGGTCACACTCTTCTTAGTGCACCTAGGATACCGTTGACTCTCTTGGCCACAAGAGCACATTGTTGATTCACGGTCAACCTGTTGTTGACCAGAACTCTCAATTGGGAACCTGTTACGGACCAAAACTCTCAATTTGGGAACCTGATGATTTTAACTGGTATTTTTCTTCACCCAATTGACCCTTCTAAGACTTATCTTCTACTTTTCATACATGAATTTAAAATAACCTTAAAATCACAAAATAACCTTAAAACCACAGCAGTACATCTTATTTCATAGTAGTAACACAGCACTAAAATTCTAATAACTGTATTTATCTGTAATAGATTATGTCATGTATTAAATTAAGTGTGAAAAAATGTTGCATGATATATAATTAGAATATAATTGCTTCAGTGCACACCTATCTAAAAATGTATATGCCTTTAGTGATGTGCAGGGGTGTATCTACTCTAATGATCTGCTCTTTCCTCATAATTGGATATCCTGCAACTTAAACTATGGTACATTTTATATTAACCTTTCCTAAGTTAGAAGGTAATACAGACATGCATGATGGAAGCCTATTTCTACTGGTTTAGATGAGGCCCATTGCTTTTGCTGAACACTGAAAGTAGCTGCTAGTTTGCTTTGATATTAAAATTAAAAAGTGTATGGGAAACACAGGATAAGAACCTTCTCAGGTAGAAGGGTGCAAATGAGTTCTGAATGATATAAAAACATTTCTTTATTAAAGAGCAAATAAACAAAACGTTTTGAAGTGATGCAGGTCAGAGCGTTTTGAAATACCAAACATCAGACAAAACAATAAAGGACAGTGTTGCTATAAAGAACAATAGCAAAACAGAGGAGGTAACATTTCATTCTTACAATTAAAACTGGAAGTGTACATCT
Organism: Pampusana beccarii; assembly: GCA_013399365.1. Taxonomy (NCBI): domain Eukaryota; kingdom Metazoa; phylum Chordata; class Aves; order Columbiformes; family Columbidae; genus Pampusana; species Pampusana beccarii. The sequence goes on from VWYH01007294.1 coordinate 42,997, forward strand.
CTCTAATTAAGTCTGTGGTAAAGGGCTTGGGACTGTATACCATTTGTCAGCATTGATTCCAATTAAACTCAGAGGTTTCCACTGTAAAGATTGGTAAGTAATCAATGAGCAATTAAAAGAAGAAGACCTTGAAAGTAACTTATTGTAGTAAATTTGGTGTAGAGATGGTGTGGGCAGATTGCCATTAAACCACTTAGACCAGTGATAACATGCTGCGGGCGACATAATTTGTTGCTCTTTTAGCCTGGACTGTAGTGCAAATGGTTCTAGGTTTAACTTCCTAAATTCCTGGGACAAGAAACAATATCTGCCTGTAAATCCTGGTCTGAAGCTTGCTGGTTTGTCTGTTGTAACCAACTACTACAACTCCCATCTTTATTATTACTAGCTTAGAGAAGATAAATCACATCCTTAAGGATCAGGTAAGCTTAAAGTTATTAAAGGCAGAAAAAAAATGTCAATACAAGGACTTCTAAAGGTGGATTTAATGACAACAGTAGCAGAAAGTTTGAATATGTTTATTTGCCCTTAGGTGCTATAACGAGCTTTTCTTCCAGGGCTGAAGAAGGGAAATACACATCAAATGAACTTTTGGCAAGCATTATACATGCAAACATTATTTGCACAGTAATTTAAGGTTTTGTTCTCAAATACAATATCTCTTTGAAAGGCGTCTTGTCACTTCAAAGAGTCCTTGTCATGCTACCTGTATGCAATCTTGTTCAATTAATATATTCCTTTTTTTTTTTTTTAATTGCCTCACAAGCACCTAATTAATCTCACGTCTGATTTTGCTTGTTGCTGGAATGTGTGCCTGTTAGATCAGGAACTGTTTCTTCTTGAATGTGTAAATTTTCCCCCAGCTGAAATACATACATAATGTGTATGCGAAGTAGAAATATATGTATTTATCAACACAGATTGGATTTAGCAACTTGCTGCTATAACTATCCAAGCTAATTTAGGAAGTGAAGCTACAGAGTGGTGTTGCATTGCTACTGACTGATTGATGAGTGGAAAGCCACTATGTTGTATTTGTGCCTGGACATTTGTATCTTTTTTTTTTTTTTTTTTTTTTTTTTAATAGACTAGACTAGACTATACTAGATTAAACTAGACTAGAATGTCCCAAGTTGGAAAGCACCCACAAGGATCATTGACTCCAACTCCCGTCCCTGCATAGGACAACCACAAAATTCACGCCACGTATCTGAGGGTGTTTTCCAATCGCTTCTTGCACACTGCCAGGCTTAGGGCCATGATTGCTTCCCTGGGGAGCCTGTTCCAGTGCTCCACCATAGAGTTCAATACTATTTTCTATGTTGCAGCATTATGTAGCATTTAAAGTTAACTTCCTGCGTTTAACGTAGCTGTGCTAGATGTTACACTAAAAATCTTGTTATAGACAAAAATGAGGACATACCTTACATGTGAAACAAAGAATTCATAGGTAGTTGCCTTAAAATCCTAACACACTTTACTAAAACAAAACAAAGTTCTTACAATTAATTCAGTTAAATATACACAATTACAGTCCAAATTAATACCAAATACATCCTATTAGTAATATGGTTAAAATTGTTATACCAAAACTTCCTAATATATCCTCTTTTTTTTTTTGGTATTATGGTCATGTTTTTGCTGCACCTCTGGCCCTAAAGGAGCAGGAGTGTGGTTGCAGTGAGTTGTCAAGATCCTGAATTCCTGGGGGAGAGGAGTGTGAAGCTAGTGATGAAATTTCTTCAGCCTCTTTGCCAGAAGTATGTTTTGTTTTAGTTTTTTTTTCTGTTGTCATGTCAGTGTCTGCTTAGCCTATTTTAATGCTTTCTAAGCTTAATATCTTGCTTTTTCTTCTCTGGTCTGCAACTCTATGTTACATCTCAATTTATAGTGTTTAGTATGCTTTATGTATGTGAGATACTTGTTCTTTGTTTTGGGGGATTTGTCATTACTCCCAATCTGTTTTTGCCCATCTCTGAGGTCTTCCTTTTCTTTGACACCTGGCCAGCTCTGTACAGCCTTGAAGGCTCCTGTGTTACTCTGCACCGCCATTTTTAAGAATTTTATGCCTGTACTTCTCTATGCTCTGCCTTGTTTCCCCATTTTGCAGACCTCTACTATCATCCTGTGGCTATGTTCCTCTACACTGCATCTGTATACTGGGATCAAAAACATTCCATCCTACACAGAATAACTACTTGTTATGTCCTTCTCTATCAAAATTACGATGATACAAAAATATTATACAAAAGTGAAGGAAAAGAAAATATATCAGGCAAGAGGTACCCAACCATTTGAAAAATTGCTGGTACAGCTTAAGAAGGGAAATACAAGCTGCAGGCTGGCCATGGCAGTTTCAGACAAAGCAAGCCCAGCAAGCCTCAGCCCAGAGGTCTTGCAAAGTTAATACGAAGGCTGGTACTCACAATGGCAATACTGTGTTTGCTGGGCTTCGGGACTACTACCTATGTCAGTCTTAAACTGTGACTGCCATTGTTACCTATAGTCTGACACTGTTTATACATCAAACCTGATTTTTAGGTGACTTTTATTTAGCTAATTCATAATTTTACACATCATAGAAGACATTACATTTTCTTAATAGTCTCAGACAATCAAGTTAGAGTGAGAGCAAAATCTTCGTCTCATGAAAAATTCTGATTATATGTACCAATGGAGTTTACCACTTACAGTTTATACACCTACCCAGCTGAAACAAAACAAAAGTCATAATTTTTTAACGATGTATGCAAAGACTTTTTTTTCCCCAGACACAAACTATATGCTATTTGGGAAATGTACTTTTTTTTGTCACACACTGCAAAAACCATTGTTTTTTTCTTGTTTGAAGGTTTCCTGTTGGATTGATGATAAACATATTACTGAAATCCCAGAAAGATTTTAGTACTGTAATCACATACAAAAAAAAAAATCACTGGAAATTTGCAGAACTAGAGACTTAGATTTCTTTAATATCGCATTATTGAAGCTACTTATGTACATTTAGAAAGAAGTATTTCTATAAGTCAGACACTGCAATTACATACAGAAAATTGACTTGAAATAGTTAATGGGCCATCCAAATCCTTCCTAATTCAAGTATAGTGCTATTTAGATTGTTATTTTCTCTGGCAGATTAATTGCATTCATATACACTTAAACAGGATTGTAATGCTGTAATGCTGAAAGAAGCAAGTATGTATGGTTTCTCTGTAAGGTATTTTTTATTAAAAAAATGAGAATTATGTATGTTGACAGGTTTATGTGCATTCTGTCTTATAGCATATGGTGAAGTGGATAAGAACTTGTAATACTCTGTATAAAGACCTCACATCTTTGTAATGTGCAGTGCTAAGTGTCTTACATTCCATGCTCATTTTGATCTTCAGTAAGAAAAAAGTCAAATACAGTATTGGAGCTTGAATGATGGAATTCATGAAACTTGATGGCTTTTCCCAAATAAGAGTGATGGGAGGGCGCAAGGAGAAAAAACTCAACAACCCCTTCTTTGATTACTTTTTTCCATTGTCTTCTATGATGCCAAAATAAAATGTATTGATTTAAGTAAAGGGTATTGATTTACACATCAGATAAACTTTCCCAGGCTGGATGTGGCTCTGAGAAACACGATCTAGTTGAAGATGTCCCTGCTTATTGCAGGGCGGGTGGACTAGATGACCTTTGAAAGTCCCTTCCAACCCAAACTATTCTATGATTTATGAAGACATTTTTTTGATACCTTTGGTTTAACTATCTCTGTCTTAGTGTATCTATATAATCTGGTTTATTAAAAGGTACTACAATATTCCCTGTATCTCTCATGATCTAAGAATATAATGACAATATATAATAACATACAACATAATAGTACAGCTTTGTCTTGCATTTTGTGTGCATGTACCAGCGTAGCTACTCTAAGGAGACATTCGGAACCAACTCAATTTAAAATGCAGGTCAAGAAATTTCAAGCTTAGTACAAAAATTTATGGACTCATCAACAGTACTAAACTTGAAACGTTAATCTCTTATACTGTATTACAGCACAATCGTGCGAAATGTTGCACGTAAGGGACTGTCAGCAGTTTTATTCTAAATGGCGTTTTTTTGGATGTTGTGACTTAGCCATTGCTGGGCTGGAACAAATAGTGCAGGTTGAATGATCTGTTCTCGAAATTCTGGACACCTTAGAGAGATATGGCTGTTCACAAGCTGTGAAAACAATTCATGCAGTTTGGTTGGCTGTGGGCTGGAAGCATAAGCAGGACAGAGACAGAGGCAGAGACAGACAGACAGAGGGGGAGTTATAGGGCAAGTGAATGTCAATAGTTTTGTTCTTGATGCTGTGAGATATTGAGGCCTTACCTGAAAATTCCCTAGAATCTGTAGAAGCAGATTTCTCTGTTTATGTGAATGTGCCAGACTTTTGTTATTTCTTGGCTTGGCTGTCAGATTCAGACCTTGTAATGAAAGTTTCTTTGTTTTGGGATTGAGTGGAAGCAAGAGGGGTTGACAAAGCTGTTTACACTTCAGAAGATGCTCTGCATTCTCTACAGCATAGAAGAAAATTTTGGCATGTCCCTATAAGCTAGAGAATCCACTCCAAAGAACACAAAGAACAGCGGAGATTTTTTTTTTTTTTTTTGTTAACTTTAAAAAAAGTAGAGCATATGAGAAAAGAAAAAATTAATTATAAGTAGGAGCACTAATTTGGATGACATGATTCATCAGTTTATTGTTTTCAGTGTAGACATCTCTCAAATTACATGAAGGGCATTTCAAACGTATTTTCGCTGGTTGCTAGTCTTGACATGGAGATATTAGTTATATACTGAAGCTGTCAGTGTGTCTTATGTAAGAATGCGTTTTTTAGTTTAATAGAGTAAGTGAAGCAACGCTTTTCCAAGGGTTCCTTTTGGCTTATTTACAGGAACTGGTAATAAATAATGAGAAACACATTTATACCTTGTATTTGATAAATTCAGTCATGCTACCTGTTACTATTTTAGATTACTTGTCTATATCCTTTTCTGCATTTAGTTTATATATGGAATTATTTAGGAATGATTTCAAGCACAATAGCTTTTGAGAATTTTAGAGGTAGTAAAATCATACATGCTACGAAAACCTTAAGAAATTTTATATATTTGTTAGAAGATACTGATATGCCAAGGGCTACACGTTAAAAGATAGCTGAACTGCAGGAAATAGAACTTTAGTAAGATGGTAATCAGAGTAACATCTTAAGTAGAGACAAATTCAGATATTCCTAGGCATGATCATTCATAAACTGAATAGAAAGTTTTGAAACTGTGTAGAGCACCGATCTCACACAGTTACACCTTGCTGTGGTTACCTTAGCCCTTTTCAGTGGACTAACATGTTTCTTATAACACAGTCACCATTTATTTACAGGTGGTCTATCCATAGCAAATGCAGAGGTAAAACAATTTGGTATAAAGTGTACACTTCATTGTCATTAGATACATTTACACTTTAAGATCCATCTAGGCAGCCTGAAACCACTCTTAAGCCCAAGAGATTCTTCTGGTGTTGGTACTTTGATACAGGCCCATACTCAGATGCAGACAGGTAAGTTTATCTGAGAATCTGGGAGAAAGTCTGTGATTTAGGAATTACAATGCTTTTTCTTGCATTGACTATGTCTGCCATCACGTGTCCCACAACAGATCAGTCAGCTGAGTCCTACCTGTACAGTTCTCAGCATTAGATGTTGCCAGGTCAGGCTGATACTGCAATGGTTTGACCACAGGAGATGAAGTTGTGACTTCCTCTCTATGACAGTGTGGACAGACCGAGTCTGGGTAGGCAGAGTCAGGCCAGGGAGAACCCCATACATCAGCAGACTTTCTCATAGGCTGCACCACTTCGAAAAGGACAGTTGTAGGGAAAGCATCTGTCTTGGAGTGTCACAGTAATATTCATTTTTCAAGAGGAGGGAGCAGCTTTCACATTTATCTGATACCAAAAAGTCTATGACTCATTTCATAATCTTCAGGCCTCTGTGTTTTCAGTTCTTCTTCTTTGTGTATGTGTATTTTGGTTTCACGGACTGTTTCAGGCAGCAAGGAGTGCCAATGCTCCGTGTGTCTTTCTTGCTGTGACAGAAGGGCAGAAGCAGTGACAAATACAGCCAGCACTGAGAAGCACAATCAGTAATTCATCTTCCCTTTTTCTGACACAGACATTTGTTGTCCCACAAGTCTAGAGCAGAGAGGGGACCTGTGCCAGCTCCAGCTGTAGGGAGTATACACTTGCAATGGAGCAGGTGACTTTCTGAAGGCTTTGATTCAAGAAGGAAATGAAAGTAAGGAGAAATAGAATCACAGAATCACAGAATGTTAGGGATTGGAAGGGACCTCGAAAGATCATCTAGTCCAATCCCCCTGCTGGAGCAGGAACACCTAGATGAGGTTACACAGGAAGGTGTCCAGGCGGGTTTTGAATATCTCCAGAGAAGGAGACTCCACAACCTCCCTGGGCAGCCTGTTCCAGTGCTCTGTCACCCTCACTGTGAAGAAGTTTCTTCTCATACTAAAGTGGAAGTAGGGTATGAAGTGAATTATCAGAAGGTTATTTTACAGGATGCCAAAGCACAAATACAAGCTGGGCAGAGAATGGATTGAGAGTAGCCTTGAGAAGAAGGACTTGAGGGTGTTGGTTGAGGAGAAGCTCAACATGACTCAGCAATGTGTGCTCGCAGCCCAGAAAGCCAACCTTATATCCTGGGCTGCATTAAAAGAAGTGAGACCAGCAGGCTGAGGGAGGTGATTCTCCTCCTCTGCTCTGCTCACATGAGACCCTACCTAGAGTACTGCGTTCAGCTCTCAGGGTCCCAATGTAAAAAGGACACGGACCTGATCAAGCGAGTCCAGAGGAGGGCCACAAAGATGATCCGAGGGCTGGAGCACCTCTCCTATGAGCACAGGCTGAGAGAGTAGGGATTGTTCAGCCTGGAGAAGGCTCTTGGGAGACCTTATAGCAGCCTTTGAGTACCTAAAGGAGGCCTACAAGGAAGCTGGAGAGGGCCTTTTTAGCAGGGCATGTAGTGACGGGACATGGTGTAATGGCTTTAAACTGAAAGAGGGTAGATTTAGGTTAGATATAAGGAAGAAATTCTTCACCATGAGGGTGATGAGGCTCTGGAATGGGCTGCCCAGAGTTTTGGGTTCCCTCGTTCCTGCATGTGTTTGAGGCCAGGTTGGATTGAGCTTTGAGCAATCTCGTCTAGTGGAAGGTGTCCCTGCCCATGGTATGGGGGCTGGAACTAGATGATTTTTAAGGTGCCTTTGAGCTGAAATCATTCTATGATTCCATGATTCCATATCTTAGAGAGTACAGCTAGCTGTACGTGTCTATGTACAGGGACTGCAATATTCTTGAATATACCTAGTACAACATGGGAATTCAGTAAGTGAGGAGTTCTGGTAGCATTCGAAGATGATTCAGTCATTGCTTATCCTCATGTCTTTCAGTCTTTACCATTACTATTTTGGTAGACAAGATGATGGAGAATATTGGGCTGAAATTCAGGGTGAAAAAAGCCCCAAACGATAAGGCTCTTCACTCCTTAAGATATGCCTTTTGTTATGCACAACAATAAATTGAATAGGCTGTTACTGGAGTTTTAATAAGACCATAAACTTCCTGCTCTATATGTAAAACGAAACAGTTGATTTAGTTTATAATGATACAAACAATAAAAACTACTGTAAAATATATATAATTCTTTGAAGTATGAATTTGATTACAAAGGATAATGCTGACAACACACACAACATCTGATGCAGCTTGACAAAAGAGGCAGGAGGGTAATTAAAAAATGTTGCACTAATTTATTTAAAAATTGAGGATGTGATTTCCAATAAAAAACAATACATTCTGCAAAAGGCCAGCTTGGAAGGTAACTGAAGTTATCAAGCAATACAGACTTCAGTGAAGGCAAAATATGTATGCCTCTTCCAATTTCCTTGCCTGCAATCATATGCTTTGTGCCAGTCATAGTTAATTTTGCACTAGAAATCCGTGTGGGACTGCCAGCTGGAAGCAGGGGGAATGAAAACAATACATGTAAGTACCTTGAACTGCTGGAAATAGGATGCTTGGCATTTAGATGTCAAAAAAATTGCTACTTGTTTATTGTCAAATTAAATGCTCTCAGACTAAGAGCTCATCTATTATTGAAGTTTACTTTTAATGCAAACTTCAGCAACCTCTATTTCTGCTCTTACCGCCTATTTTTGTCATCCTGAGAGGACCTGGAATTGTGTTGCAGCACCAAAGAGATTTCAAGCTTGTGTGTCGTATGTGTCTTCAAGGAACTGCAGGTTATGATTAGACACTTCACCTCAAGGTATGAAGTTGAGATCAGCAAGTTTAGAAATTTTTTGCTATTTTCACAAAAAACCCCACAAACAAAATAAAACCAAATCAAAACAAACACCAAAAAACCCCAGGGTATTGTCTGCAACAGCACAATCATGGAGTAATTCAGGTTGGAAATGACCTGTGAAGGTCATTTGGTCAACCCCTGCTCAGTACACAGCTCTATGTTGTTAGTGGAAATCATTTAAGCAAAATAAGCTCAGCATGGCTAAAGAAGGACAGGAGAGTTTATTCTTTTTTTCTTACTCATCTGTCTGGAATGGGTCTGAAGGGTTAAAGACCAATTCTGATTGAAATGGTGACATGTAGATTTAGAAACTGAAACTGGTGATGCTTATCTGAACCAGTGTTTATGCAAGCAAATGAAATTTTAATTTCCTGTCTACTGTCTCTGCAGAATTCATCAGTCTCTTCTTCTCTGTACATCTCTAAGAGTGCACCACGGTGTGAATTCATGAAGGTTTCTGGTAAGTAAAAGTCCATTAGGCTCTTTTTTCCCCTTATCAGGTGGTGACGGATCACAGTGGCATCCAGAAGCATCTGAAATGGTGCATTAGGTAACCCACCCCCAATCCAAAATATTTAAGCACACCTTCATCTAGAATTCAGAAAGAGTGAGATGGAGAGAAGCCTAAAAAGAAAAATAGGTTTGGAAAATATTTATTCTTTAAACTTTAGCAAGGTTTCTTATGCAGAGCTATATTAAGAAAGAGGCACATGCTCTGGCTGACCATTCAGTGAAAGCTTAATTTATTGAGTGGACTACTATTGTCCTTCATGAGTAATTCCTCTGATCTTAGGGATTCTCTTGACAGAATCAGACTCTTCTTTCTAGTTCTTTTTTTTTATGGTCTGAACATGCATTTCAGCTGCTTAGCTCCTCTGCATTCTTGCTGCACTATTTTAATATTCAGATTCATGAGCAAGGGGCCTCAGTCATTTCCAGGTGTGCTACAGGAGTTTCAAGTAAAACTCTATGAAATTAAGTTTTAAGGCTGCTCAGGGTATAAAGGCTGTCTCCCAGCCACCTTTGGCTCTTTCACTTCTTGTAGCAAAACACTGATTTAATGTGCACAGCTGGATAGCATAAGCAGAGCTTTTTGGGTTCCTCCCATCTCCACTAGCTTTTTGGTGATAGAAAGAGATGGGAAAGGAGAAATTTTGAACAGAGTAAAGAAGAAAGGATAAACTATTCAATTAGTTTCTAAAAAAAAAAAAAATATAAAAAAATAACCTTAACTGTCAAATCTGTCACTTCATCCTTTTTAAACACCTTGATTTAAAGTAACGTCTGTGTTTCAACTTTATATAGTTGTTCAATTGTAATAAAAAATAATTCTAGCTTGTTTAACAGCCACTTAATTTTCTTTAAAAAAGCACACACAAAGAAAAAAAGAAAAAAAGAAAGCCATTTTTTGCTATAACTTCTAAAATACAATACTGCAATAAATCAATTCATTTTTTTTCACTTTTTGCAGAGCTTTATGATCCTATAATGCACAGGCAGATTGCCTGGGCTGGGTTTTTATATTGAGCTAGATGATTCTGTGGCTAGTGAAACCTCAGCAAACTATGAAACCCTGGAAACTTCAGATAAAGCAAACAAGATGAATGAGAGAAGTGGAAAATAAGTCCATAAAGACACAATTTATTAGTACTGGAGGTGGGAGAATGGGGAAATCAGAGAAGGTACAAGCAAAAGGAAGCAGCTGAAGTAGTTGAAACTGGTTAGGAATAATAGAAATTAAGAAAAGAAGCAGTGAGGAATAGAGATTCAAAGGATTTCTGAATATACATTTTTCTCAGGAAGACATAGTACTATGTTGCAATTATGCCAGTGATGAAATGTTGTATCATTACCAGAGCAGTACAAAAATATTTGACTTTACTAGGTTTATTGATTTTAAAGGAATGTCTTCCAATCTACCATCCAGATCTTGTGGACATCATTCACAGTTTGACTTTTCTGTATCAAGGGGCTTGGAAACAATAAGACCTGTGTCAAAGATAATTACAAATTTGGTTTCAGTGGGGCTGGAGGCAGCTCTACTGTGTGAAATATCTACCTAAATAAAAGGAGCAGTGGCTCACTAAGGGCATTCTTAGGAAAAACAAACAAACAAACCAACAAATAAACCCCAAACCCAACCAAAACCAACCCAGCCCAACCAACCAAAAAAGTGCTCCCCAAACAAACTAAAACCAACCAAATAAATAAACAAACAAACCCCCCACAACTACAACAACAAAACCCCACCAGAATGGTCTTCAGTGGAATATCTTCCTAAAATCTCTACCATAAGTGCCTGGACAAATTATACGGAGTAAATTAAAATTCTTATTTAAGTAAAGTATTGGTAATACAAGACATGAAATAAAAAAAAAATCCTATATTTTTTTCTTAGCCTACTTTCACAGTAACTTGATGAAGCATTTTACTTTTCAGTGCAACAGACCAGGAGATTTGTTATAACAGCTCTGCTAATGGAACATTAACTGCTAAGCCCTGTAACACAACCATTTGTAATCATATGACTATCCATCATTTTGTTTTGCTTTATAAGGATGGCAGTTTGCCATAATTTAACATCCTCATCTTCTCAAAAGAAGGATTTCTGTGGGAGTGCAGAAGAGTGTTCACCTGTTTCTTTTCAGAAAATAACACGTTTACATGGACACCAAGGTTCAGCTGAGAAGAAAAAAGCAGTGGAACATAGCCATCAGGTTTAATTTTGGTTGCTATGGTCTGAAAGTGAAAGTCAGCCTTTTCCAGCACAGAGAGAGATCTCAGTCTCTGTTTTGGATCCATGTATTCCCCAAATAAAAAATTTGGTATTTCAGATTAAACCTGTTGCTAGCTTTTGTAATGGATGAAGTTTCCTCCTTGATCCCTCTCTCACCAGGCACAGGTCTTACAAAGCGCTTTCGTATTACCTTTTTGGTGTGGCAGTATTCAGTTTCATGCCCAATGTAAAGTGACAACTCAATAAACACTATTTACTTAGCATTCATCATGAAATGTCTTTCTTTGCACTACCAATAATAAAATGAAATAAACGTAGCTCCAAAATGCATATCAATTGGAAGACAAATTATTTCTAACATATAACTAACTAGATCAACTTAAGTGCTTCTGTATTAAATTTTATCTATTAGGCTGATGCATGAAGTTACGTGTGTTTCAGCTTTCATGAAAAATACATGAAATGCAAGATATTCTGTTCTTGCTTTTGTTAATCTATATTGAATTAATTTAATAGATTCATTTCATTATTTGAATTCAATCTTCTCCTTATTGCAGCTGCTCCATCACTTCACTCTCGTCTTATGTTTTATTATATGCTGGTGATGGAGAACTATTACACCTTGGTTTTTGTTTGTGTGGTTGTTGTCTTTTTTTTTTTTTTTTTAATCCCACCAATTTACCTCCTTTAGTTTCTTTTATAGTTCAATTGAGCTGGTAATGTCAATATAGGAATTTTACTTAAAATAATTTCTTAAATTTTTTAGGGTTTTTTTGTTCCACTTGCTTGTCTACATCTTTCACACAATTACTTAATACTTCTTTTTCATTCTTCTTGATTGCCATTCAATTCCTATTCCAAATTCCTAGGTAGAAATTACTCAGTTCTTTTGCTAACATGGAATATTTTTATTGCGTTCATAGAGTTGTTTTCATTTATGGACACTTTTTTAATGCCTTTTTTAATGCCTTTACACAAACATGTAGTTCTTCTGTCTCCTAAGCATGAGTACTAAAGCGATGAACATAGGGTAAGAAGTGGTTTTCTTGGTCCACCAGGTGTGCCTGTCTGACTTTTCTTTCTTTTTTTCCTACTATAATATTATCTCAAACTTTATAAGCCTGCTAAGTCCTCAACTTTTTTTTTTTTTTTTGGTGTGTGGGTGTCAGTTTATTTTTTTATCCCTTATCAAGGAGCTAGTTTTCTAAAAAGTACATTCCGAAAAAGGAGATATGTGACTTTACATGTGTACTGCTTTATATAATATTTAAAAATTACTATAACTGCCTACTGCTTTGAATTTCTTTCTCATTACAGGCAAGATATTTTTGGTATGTATGTGTACAGTGCAGTCTTCAATACAGAGAGCCCTAGCTAGCTTGGCTAGTGAAACTGAAAAGCAATTTAAATGATTTGTCATGATGGAGCTGTATAATGCCACGTAGTTTATTGTGCATATGCATTGTTCACTGTGGACTAGAGCCCCTGATGAGCCACTGACTAAAATTTATGCACCGCTTGAGATCCTCAGAGTTCTCTGTTGCTGCCTAACTTAATAAAATGTCTACATTTCCTCAGCGTACTGGTATAGGTGCTGCCTGACTATTCAAATGCTCACCCAGACTGTCAGACTGTTCAAAGAGTGGATATACACCTTGGTGATAGCTGACCTAAGTACAACTTCTTTATTCTTCTCTGTCTGAGATCTCAGACCATTCCCACAAGACCAGGACTAGAATGGACATCAGGGATCTCTGTGGATCATGGCTGCAATAGCAGAGAGCTGGACTCTATTTTCATAAGTATATCAAAACCCATCTCAACAGCAGGTATTTTGCACTTCCCTTGCCCTCCCTTTCTGCCCCAGCTCCCACTGGAAAGCTGCTTGAGGGCTTCTGTTAACTTCCCTTTGACAGTTTGTTCATAGCGGTATTTGTAGTGACATCGTTCCTTGGTTGAAGTCACTCTTCTTCCTCCTTAGCGTTTGACTCCCTGAAATATTTTAGAAAGAAGAGTTAAGCTGTACCTCAGCCTTCATTTTGGCAGATCAGAAAAGCTGAGCTCTTTTAGCCCTCTCTCCTATGATAGCCTTTTCATTGTTATTCCCAGATATCCTAAACTGAATGTTTTAGTGCTGAGAACACCAACATTTTTGCAGAAAATAGCTATTTGTATAACAGAAACAAGATATAAGAAGCAATAGAACAGATTTGACCTCATGAGAAATGTCACGTAATGAACTCCTTTCAGAGATACAGATGTTAAGGCATAATGATTGTATAATTAATTTACATTTTGATTATAATATTCTGTTTTATTCAAGTAGACGGGGGAAAAAAAACCCGCTTTTTGGGGGGCTTTTTCTCCTCTGTTACTTTTCTCCTTCATATAAAGGTGCCTGGCTTACTTATGCTTTTAGCAATGGACATTTCGCCCTCTACTGGTTTCTCTCAGTTACAAAATGTTCTGGGAAAAACTATTTGCCTAGGAATGCTTGGGTTTGATTTCAATTTTTTAACTGTGCATTCAAATTAATAAGACTCCACTTAGATTCTGGTGTTGAGCTGCACAAAACCCAATTTTAAGATTATTTTGAAAATTATGGGATTTTTTTCTTTTTTCTCTGCATCCACTGGTACACCTTTAAGTCTCCACTTTTAATTACAATGTTCTCAAGACTGGGGTATTTTTTATTCACATAGATTGTTGATGGGAAGTTGAAAGTCAGTGCATTTTAATTTTGGGATTGTGAGAATGGAGTCATACCATTTAAATTTAGTTCTCGGGACTCTGGAATACCGGTTTTCTGTTGCAATATTCTATGCATTTTTTATTATAGGAAGTTTTGCTAAAGTGAGTGGTATGTTGGCACCCTCAATTTATCTGGAGCTGTATAGAGGAGGAATAATACCAAAATGTTCTACAAAGTAGCAGAAATTGTAAAATAAGGACTAGTAGAAGAATAGGGATAGAAAGGGTGTGTGGAAGGATTAAAGAGAAAATAATGTATTGTTCTCCTAATTACATGTAAATTTTCTTCTTTCTGTAGCTGCTTCTCTAATTTCCTACTGCTGTTTTGTTGTTTTGTTTTGCTTTGTTCGGGGAGGAAGGGGACAAGGGTCTACTTTTTGTATGGATTCAAGGCCACTTCTTTTCACAGGGGTCTTGTGGCTTTAATTACTATTCCTGATGATGCTTTGGATCACCTATGACAGATGTTTCTGGTGGTCAGGTGGACCCTGCAGTTCCAAAACTTTGTGTGCTGTGCACAGCCAAGGGCTCAGCCTAAAGCTGCAAGCATATTTGGCTGCTCCCATGTAGCCATTATTGCCCAGGGCTGCCCCTTCTGTCTTCTCATTGAAGGCCTCTGCCCCTGTAGCAGGAATGAATGAGACAGTTCTGTGCTCCAGCACCTCAGATCGCTGATTTGTGAATTCCTTCTTAAGAATTACAACTTAAAACATGTGTTAGGAGGAGAGGCTGTTAAATTGTGGTGGCTGTGTGATGAATAGAACTCTCACAACTTTGGAGCAAGGGACATTGGAGGCATTTATCACTTCAGTACCACTGCTTGGTCTCCCTGGAATCAGGAGTCTGAGTCTCCAAATTTGGACCTGGAGAAACTTCAGTGACTCAGAGAACAGAAGATCTGCAAGGTCCCTGTGAATGCTACATTTAAGTCAAAGTTAATATAAAAGAAGTTCATTTTGGACAGGCTGGCTTACAGCTGAAAAATACTACCGTTCTTACTTGAATAAAAGCAATTTTTCTGAACTTTACGTGAGATGAACTGTGGTGAGGGTTTATGTTTGTGGTGTGTGGTGTGTTTTAATTTTTTTTTTATTTTCTTCCCCCCAGCCCAAAATTGGTTCCCTTATCCCTACTTCCTACTTGTAATTATTAACATAATTTTTTAACAGCAAAAAAAATTGTCCTTTTTTTTTTCTTCCTTTAGATATAGTAGAAAAATAAGCATTGAATCAAAATGATAATTGTGTGTCTGTTTTGCTCTCCATGAGGAACACCGTAAATCCTATGAATTGTTGTCATATGTTGTGGTATGCTCAGCAGTTGGTGATTGTTAAATAGATTAATCAGCTGGTGTTAATCTTCAGAATGCTATTGCAAATAGTCTAAATCATGTATTGAATATTGAAAATTATATCATTATGGCCATTTAAACTACAATTAAAAATAATTAGATTATCTCAACCAAATCTAGTAAACAGAAGAACAGATTAAACTTGATTTTTTTTCAGTTTATCTTTCTCTAATAAATTATACTAAAGCATTAAAACATCCCCTGAGGAACATTTACTGTAGGTTAATAAAGACTAAAATTATATTTCAAAGTTTTATATCCATGTCATATGAATATCTAGATAGAGGATAAAAAGCTTCTGAAAAATTGCCTGAAAACAACAATCCATCATGTTTAGGGAGAGTTTTCTTCCAGTTTGCTTTGCTAGCATTTTTGCTTTAGTGTCAGTGGTCTAAAGAAAATTGGGATCCCCTAGAGACATTCTTATGTCATGGTAGGAATTTCAACCAATTTGAAGTGTTTTTAGAACCAGAGTGCAGTTATTTCTGAAGAAAAACTTTTCCCTTTATTTCACCTGCAACTAATACATGGTTCTCTGTGATTCCAGTTCTGACATCTTTCTGACCTCAGCCTAAGGCTGACTGCAAAAATAGTGTCTTCAAAAGTTTTAATTCATTAAACTAGCTAAAGAAAATAGTTATTACCCTGTTTTCTGAGCCTTCAGTCCTCGCCAGGTCCGTGCAATGCTTCTGTGTTGCCGCACCCATCATCTTCCCCTTCCTCTGAGGTTTAATGACTACTTAAGATATCAAGACACCATAGTTCTTGCTTTAATCAGTCTTGGGGACTTTAGATTCGACAAAGATTACCCACAAATGATACTCAACAAGGCTTAGCTCACATTTTCTGGCCTCCAGGGAGAACCTGAATCCTGGCTGCCAACAGTGAGGTGTGCTTGTGAAGAAGAGGAATGCCAGGCTGAGTGTTTCTGATATCCTTTCCCACTCTGGGGGTTTTGTACCTGGCCCAAGCCTGCAAGTACATACCTTCACTTACCCAAGCTGCAGCCCCAAGAGTGAAGCCTCAAGAAATAGTGTACTGTTGTGGATTGTTTCCCTTATTGATGATTACAAAATAATTACATGATTTTCCCAGGGAGTTGAAAATCCCATCCAGTGTCCTTCTCAGCCACAAAGGACACAGACCCTGTGCTGCACACCATTTTAGATGTTAACTTTAAAACCTTTTTGAAGGATTTCAGATGAAAAGTCATACTAGAGAGTGTGAGGTGATGCACTTCAGCATTAATAACGTCTGCGGTTATACCCTCAAGGGAAAAAAGTGTACAAAGAGTAGATCCAACTCATAGATTAGTAACTGAGACTGTCTGCTGTGCTTCAACCATGAAAACAGCCAATTAAAATCTAAATTGTGTCAGGAGAGATATTTACAGTAAAGAAGGAAAAAAAAACCCACTATACTGGTATGATATTTTCTGGCCAGTTATGTTCAAGAAAGATAAATTAAACCTCTGAGTTCAAGACAGGACTGACAAACCTACTGGATTAGACAGCCTCTAAGAGTGGAGTAGAAGAAATTCACTTGTTCAGATCAGCACAATGGAGGCTGAGTTATGATATATTTGTTGTCTGTAAATACCTTGGAATAGTATGACAAAGCTTAGATGAGTATTTGTTGAATTAAGGAAAATATTTTCATGGAAACAGATATGTACATATTTTACTTGAACTAGGCTTGAATCTATGGCTCCTTGAGAGCAGAAAATGTGTAGCTGGCTCAGGTTATGGAAGAGACTGTATTTTGGATGACTTATCAAGCTCTGCTTCAGCCTCTATTTCATTAGCCATCCAAACGAAAAAAATATCTGAAGCTTTTAAATTACTAAAAACATTCATTTTCTAATGAGACTAACTGAGAAAGTGATCTTCTGAATTAACCACCTTACTCCCTCTGCTGTTTGTTTCCAAAGAGTTTTGCAGCTCCGTAACAGGCTATGTAGCTCGTTCTTGCCAAACTTATGGTATGGGAGCTAACATTTCAAATTCGATGCTTCAAGCTCTTTTGGATCACAAAAGAAGTTTCTGGGGCTGTGTGTGTTTGGGGAGGTTATAAATGGCTCCAGCAGCACCAAGCCCAGGATTTCCTCCCACCGATCTACAGGAGCCCAGCTTGGAAGCTTAGAGACCCAGGGGCTCAAAGACCCAGGGGAACAGTCCCAGGCTGAATGTTTGCCAGTTCAACCAAAAGGAAAGATAAGTGCATACTCCAGAGATACAAGCAGGCAGAGACATACAGGATGCCGACAAGGCTGACTACGCTGATTGCCACAGACAAGGTGCTTCCTTAACACCTGCGTGTAGAACTCACTAGTGGTGTAGCTCACTAGTGGCAGCATGCCCATGACATTCTCTAGGTTCATAAGCACGTGCACATTTGTGTGCAAGCGCAAATCCATCCCATACCCCTGCTAGGTTTCCTCTTACGTGCCCTCTGGGTCCCCCACTCAGCAGCCAGGCCATCTTGGTGCCTGCTGCAAACAAGTAGCATTTGCATGCTTGGCACGCAGGCACTGCGCATTTGCAGGATCCCCAAATAGCAGCACGCAGATACTTTGTCCAACTGATACCCCTGTCAGGAACCTCCCGTGGACTTCTGCTTGCCAGTTGGTCCAGCTTGGTGTTTGCTACTGAATACATGTGGACGTCCTTTTTCCTCCCGATCCTCTTTCCCTGCGCTTACTTTTTAAAGCTTTGCATAGTCCCACAGAACCCTCTCAAATATCCCAAATCTGCATTTTCCACTTGTTTCCCACCTCTTGTCAGTTACAAAGTCCACATCAAACGTGTCCAAAGCTGCACCGGTATTTTCTTAACAGCCCATTAGTTAGTGACTGGAGATTTTTGATCTTTGCCACTGTGGTAGTTGCATGTCCCCATGAGATCCAGAGCCTTCAACAGAGCAGTTGATGACCCCTTAGCACCTTTTGTGCCCCATTGTGCCTGTCCCCAGGTACACATCTAGGGTGGTGCCAAGGTGCTGACGGTCACATCCTCCCCACTGCGGGCAGGGTGACTTCACCCCCACCCAGCTAGGGGGGCAGGAGGGGTGGGACCCTCAGTCGACTGACAGGGTCCTCAACAAAGGAGGTGCCCAGAGAAGCTGAGAAGCTTCTGGACTAAGTTGTAATGCCCACAGCCAGATCTGATCAAGCTATAAAACAGGTCCCCGCCAAAGACCCTTGTTAAGTGGTCTCCTCAAAGCAATGGTTCTGTGAGCTGGAGCCCTCCCCTTAGACCGGGACACTGTCTAAGGAGACTTCTCGGGATTCAGAGCACCTCACCTCCTCCTGTGGCGAGTGGTTATTTACTGCATAGATCCTTGAATGAGTCCCCGCCTAACCCAGGCAAGTGTGACCCTTTGCCCAACCCAGGCAAGTGATTATTTCTTGTGGGTACCCTGGAGTGAGAGGCCTCCAGTTTTGTTTCTTGTGAGTGAATGCATGCACGCTGTGGATCCTCGTTATTCTTACATTGTCATACCCCAATAATCTCCAACTGATATCCAAACCTGTATTGTATGTTGTTGGAGTGATAAATAATTGTACAAACCCTGTTTCTAGTTGGTTTCTTGGCTACACTTTTCCAGCTAGAATAAAGTCCGTTTTGGAACTTGCTGTCTGCCTAAAATTGACTTTTGGGTTGCCTCCGTGACAGGCATTTTCTGTTATCCCTTGTCTATTGGGTTTCTGTTTCTGTGAGTTCTTGTTTATCACTTGTCCCTCTACTTATTATCCCTTTTCGCTTGAAAAGGTCCTTGTTCAGATGACCATAACAAAGCAGATGCTCACCTTGTGCTTAATCTTGCACTGTGTTTGGATTTATTTCAGTTGGACAATTTGATGCTCAGAATCTCTGATGATCACCCTTGAGTCATGGATTTGCGAGTCTTTTTTTGGTCACAGGAGAGTAAAATGCTAAACTTCCCATGGGTGCCGATGGGAAGTGTAATTAGAGATATTTAACTCTACCCACCCACCTGCCTTAGAAATAGATAGAATAGATCAGTAGTTCACAAACAAGTATGTAATGAACCTCAATCCTGGGCACTGACATACAGCGTTTTACACTATTAAATGCTCTGAATGTTACTTGCCTGTTTTTAGCCTGTCTCAGTATCTTCCCAAAGAGCACTGTGACAAAGCCAACAAGTGGTTTAATTGTGACTACCTTAGTTTAAGAGTGCTGGGATAGTCAGATACCAGTATGTATGCAGGTCACTCCATACCTTGTAGCATTCATACCTAGGACTCTTCCTGGCCAAATTACTAGAGCTAGCCTTAGAGACTTTCTAGTAACACCTGACACTCAAGATTAGTTAAGGTAGAGTCATTTAGCCCTCAGGTCTCTTGAAAACAGTAATTTGCTGTGATTTTAGTTCCTCTTGGCTTTCTGAACCAACTTCATGGTGCTGGTGGATATGACACAGAACTGATGGAAGGCTTGCATTTGTCTGGACTAGCAGTGAGAACCCAGGCAGCATATACTGGGACTACACAAATGATGCTGTTCTGTTTAGACAACCGAATCTCACCCCTGTCATCTCAGTTCCCAGTCATACCTATGATGTAACTGACTGCATGTAGTATTATATTGCTGATTAGGTCAGGAAATAGGTATTTTGGCAATGCCCAGGTAAACCAGAGTGGTCCAGCCAGTGGTCCACAAGCCATATCTCACCTGTGGACAGGGTTCTGTGACTGTATATGTAATTTCTATTGCATCTGTACATGCTGAAGTACTTGTCTGCATGAGATGTCACTAGCAGCATTGCTACACGTTGAGACAGCTCCATCATTCACACTGATTGGTGATATAAAACAGAAAAGATGTTGGATCAGTCTAGGACAGAGGTTTAGAAATGTGACTTATCTGATATAGACAATGTTGCTTTTCCATTCTTTCACCACCTTCATATTGATTTAATCAGTGCCCTCATTAACTACCCCCAGCAACATTATAAGATAGCATACCAATGAGAATGCTCAAGGGTTAAACATTTTAAATGCTAAAACTTATTTTTGTAGCTACATTGTGTTTCATTTACATAAATCCTGTTGCTTCAAGATTTATAGTAGAATGAGTGAGACTTTTATATTAATTTGTATTTCTGTCTTATGTTGTCGCTGATGATGCAATTTCTACTATGTATTTTTCTAAGTAGTACAGTTACATTGACTATAGCAGCAACACCAGTTGGTGTGCCAGCATGAAAAAATATGTTTTCCTTTTTTGGCTTTGTCTGAATAAGTTTATATAAGCAAGTATATTCTTGAAGCAGATTTCATAACAGCTGCTTCCAGCTCTAATTCTTTCTCTTACCATCTGTCTTCTCTTAATTCTGCTATTAGAATGGCAAACAGAACCCCAAGGATTCTGTGAGTTTCTGAGAAAGATGGGCAACCTCTTGCAGCCTCTGAACACTGAAAGAACAAAGTTGCATTTGAACTTAGCTCTGCCTTCCTGCTCCAAATGAAGACCTAGGGGAAATGAGAGCTGTGCAGATGCTTTGTGCTGAGAAACACAGACTTATATGAAATCCAAAGATGGATTAAAAAGCAAAAAAGTTTACTTAAGTCTTAAATGAAAGTTATGCCACTAGGTTTCCGAATCAGACTAATTTCAGCAAAAAAGTCTTCCTGCTAAATCCTGACTTCAAAAGTTCTGTTTCAACTAAATTTTAAAAAAAAAAAAAGTAATAAAGGCCTGTACATATCTAAAATCAAGTCAGCACACCTACTCTACTGTAACACTTCTTAGTGCTACATTGAGGAAAAAGTGCTATATCTTCAGAAAAAAAACCCTATTATTTGCTCAACATAGCTTACAGACATTTTAAAGATGGAGGTTCTTGTAAATTAACCTCTCTTGTAATGTGCTGTCTAACCTACAGATTTATATTTTCCCCATCACTTACTACCTATTTTCAGTTTGTAATAGAGCAATATTTCATGATGATCAATGGTTTTTACTCAGGCTGGCAACTTGTCACAATTGGGGTTCCCCACCACTCCCAGATTGATACTCGGTCCCATGCTGTTCAACAGCTTCATACGTGGTCTGGATTAGGGGACTGAAAGTACCCTCACTGAGTTTGCTGACAACACTAAACTGAGGTGGACAAACCAGAAGGGAGAGCCATCTACAAGAGAGACCTGGACCTGCTAGAAAAGCGGGCTAGCAAGAACAGTATGAAGTTTAACATAGTGCAAAGCCCTGCACCTGGGATGGCGTAACCAAACAGACCAGTAGAGCCTGTGATCTGTGTGGCTGGGGATCAGCCTTGCTGAGAGGGCTCTGGGGGTCCTGGCGGACAACGAGCCAAACATGAGAAAGCTGTGAGCCCGTGCAGCAATGATGGCAAATTAGACCCTGAGCTGCATCAGCATGGGCATTACTAGCAGAGCTAAAGACAAGACTGTCCCACTCTACTCAGCACTTGTCAGGCTGCATCTGGAGTACTCTGTCCAGTTCTGATCCCCACAATTCAAGAAAGACAGAGAGAGACTGGGTAGGGTCCAAAAGAGGGCCATGAAGATGATCAAAGGGCTGGAGAACCTGCTCTACGAGGACAGACTGAAGACATTACATTGTTTTTCCCTGGAGAAGGCTTAGGAGGGACCTCATCACAGTATTCCAGTACTTAAAGGGTGACTGCAAAGAGGATCACAGAATCGTTGAGGTTGGGAGGGACCTCTGGAGACCATCTAGTCCAACCCATCTGCTAAAGTAGATTCACCTAAAGCAGATCACACAGGAATGCATCTAGTCAGGTTTTGAATGTCTCCAGAGAAACGGACTCCACAACCTCTCTGGGCAGCCTGTTTCAGTGCTCTGTCACCCTCAAAGTAAAGAAATTTCTCCTCATATTCAGATGGAACCTCCTGTGCTTCAGTCTGTGCCTGTTGCCACTCATCCTATCACTGGGCACCACTGAGGAGAGTTTGGTCCCATCCTCCTGACATCCACCCTTGAGATATTTATAACCATTGATGAGATCCCCTCTCAGCCTTCTCTTCTCCAGGCTGAACAGACAGCTCTCTTTCCTCATAAGAAAGATGCTCCAGACCCCTAATCATCTTTGTAGCCTGCTGCTGGACTCCCTCCAGTAATTCCTTGTCCTTCTTAAACTGGAGAGGCCAGAGCTGGACACAGTACTCCAGATGCAGCCTCACCTGGGCAGAGTAGAGGGGGAAGATAACTTCCCTTGACCTGCTGGTCACACTTTTCTTAATGCACCCCAGGATACTGTTGGCCTTCTTGGCCACAGGGGCACAGTGTTGACTCATGGCTAACCTACTGTTGACCAGAACTCACAGATCCCTCTCCACAGTGCTGCTTTCCAGCAGACCAACCCCTAACCTGTAATGGAGCCTGGGGTTATTCCTCACCAGGTTCAGGACCCTACACTTGCACTTGCTGAATTTCATCAGGTTCTTCTCTGCCCAGTCCTCCAGCCTGTCCAGATCTCACTGAATGGCAGCACAGCCTTCTGGTGTATCAGCCCTTCCTCCCAGTTTGGTATCATCAGCGAACTTGCTGAGAGTACACTCAGTCAGTCTGTTCATACAGGTCATTGATGAACAGGTTGAACACGACTGGACCTAGCACTGACTCCTGAGGAACCCCGCTAACTACAGGCCTCCAACCAGACTCCACACCATTGATCATAGCCCTCTGAGCTCTGCCATTCAGCCTATTCTCAATCCAGGCTGTTGCGAGAGACAGTGTCAAAAGCCTTGCTGAAGTCAAGGTAGACAAGTCCCACTCCTCTCATCTAGACAGCGAGTCATACCATCATAGAAGGCTATCAGGTTGGTCAAACATGATTTCTTCCTGGTGAACTGACTACTCCTGTTAACCCTCTTTTCCTCCACATGCTTAAAGATGACGTCCAGAATGAGCTGTTCCATCATATTTCCAGGAATGGAGGTGAAGCTGACTAGCCTGTAGTTTCCTGGGTCATCCTTCTTGCCCTTTTTGAAGACTGGCATGACATTTGCTTTCTTCCAGTCCTCAGGCACATCTCCTAAGGATGGAGGATGGAAGCTTTCTTTTCACAGTGACCCACATAGAGAAGACACAGGACAATGGATGTAAGTTACACTGGGAGAGGTTTCATTGTGATATGAGAAAGGAATTTTTTACAATGAAAACAATAATTCAACAGAAAAAGCTCCCCAGGGATGTGGTAGAGTCCCCATTATTGGAAGTTTTCAAGATGCAATTGGACAGGACGATAGATAATCTCATCTAGGTTCCCTTCCCCACAAAAGGTTGGATCAAATGATCTTTCGAGGTCCCTTTCTGCTTAGGCTGTTCTATGGTTCTGTCACATCTGTTAAATCTGAAAAGGAAAAAGTAACTTTTAGGAGATAGCTCCAATGCTTATTTCAGTAATGCTGATTGTTTAGTAACTTAACCATTTCTACTGAATTATCTAACTACCTGCCTAATATCAGCCTTTTTTCAGGATGAGTAACAAGGTGCTGACTGGAGGCAAACATATACCTTGACACATACAAAGCACTACTACTGACTTACTCTTGCATTTAGTCTTACCATTAAGAGATACTTTAATTTTTACTTCACTGATACTTGAAAGGGAGCAAACATCTGTTCAAAAAAAAGTACTTAATAAATGTATGTCTGTTTTGTTCTCTTTCTACCTGCTGGCTGATTGTTACTATTTTTTGCTGATGAAGAGATGTCACAGAAGTAGCAACTGTAAAAAGTTCACAATCTAAATTTAACAAAAAATTGGCAGCTTTGCAGCCACATAAAAAGTGAGATTGGCAGAGTGATCTGCTCAGACCATGAATCAAGTTGCCCATTTGCAGTGCATGTACCATATCCATTTGCTGCAAAGGCACTGAAATATGAGAACAGTGATCTCTCAACATCTTTGATTACTATGTGCTAGGCTTGTCTCCTTTCTAGGTTGTATGTCCATGGTATGCAAGGTTCATTCATCACATCCTTGGCTATTGATGAAAAAAGCCCATTGTACTCATTTTTAAATCTTGCAATATCAACAAATACTTTTTTCTTCCCCTCCCGCGCAATGTCAATCAACAAATATATGCACACTTTACTGCAGATATGATATAATTACTAAGATCTTTATTTATTATATTATTTAATATTCGTTTCCCTCTTTCCCTCTGAATATTAATAACAGTTGATGTTGTAAGGAATTAAATCTTAAACATCTAGTTCCATTCTTTTGTGCAAAAGCTGCTTCATTTTTCATAGATTCAACAGTAGAATAATGGGGAATATTTTTGGCTCAAAAATTGGGAAAGGAAACAACTTTGCCATATGATGTTAATCACAAGGAATACAAATCGCTTTGTAGTAGTGAGAATTAGGAAGATCAGTCATGCTTCCCGAGGGGAAAGGGAACAAGGGAGTTGAGTTTTAGTCTATTCTCAAGAGCATATTTAATAGCAGATTTCAATACTTCATGGAACTGAAATTCAGTGCATCATTTTAATTCTTGCCTGATAGTGTTGGGCAAAACCTGATTATAATTAGATGCTGCTCAAAATTTCCACCGTGAAAAACTCATTCTGGTATATAAAGTGTTGACATAAATTGCATTTGGGCATTTTAATGCATGATTATTATGTTGGTTTTCTGTAAACTGGCCTCAGATTTAATCTGTTAGGGCAACATTCATTTTGCCTAATTTATTCATCTGAAAACTAGATATATAATCTAAAGGAACTGTCTGGGATTCTTGAACAGTCAGTGGACAGAGAGAGACATAGTCTTAAAACTTGATTTATACTGTATATTTTAAGTTTGGTTAAACTGCATTTTGGAAAAAAAGTATCAGTTTTTCTATTAATGGAGGTCTTTATAGCACTGGAAAAGCCTAAAATAAAAGCTGAGATCTAATCAAGATTTGTTGATGGCTAAAGTTGCATGCAATTCCATCTTTCACCTTCACACAAGCAATCATTGGATTATCAAGAAGAAAAAACTGCTTTTAGTTTTTGTGACTTTCCTGATATTCTCAGCACATTGAGAGAATTTTATGGGCCTTGCACCCTCTGTAGTTTTCAAAGCAGAACTCGGTTTCTCTTGACAACAAAGCTTAGCATGTCTGTGACTGATCTGACGTTAGGTGGATGCATAAGGTTGTAATTATTGCAGCAATGTCTTTGAACGTTTGTCTGTAAGATGGAGCCAGGGTGATAGGTCAATTTACAAGAACTGTTGTCATGTATTTTCAAAGAATTAAAAATGTGTAAAGGTAGTTTATTTACTACACTTGCGATACATGCTATTCTAATATGACAACAATAGAGGCCACTATGGCTCCAGAATTCAAAATCTAAAGAAGCCTATAAATTACTATATCCTAGAGAACAAAAACAAGAATAGTGGTTTTCAGATAGTGTTTACCTTTTAAATTCTAGTAAACATCAAATAAATTTGTCTTGGTGATAGGAAATATCGCAGGCTTGGAAGTAGATTAAATCCAGGGGGAATAAGATTGTTTTAAAAATACATTAGAAGTTTAGGAAATATTATATAGGAGGGTTAAAGCATTATTGTAAGAATAAACCTTTTCATTTTAGAGGTATTTGGGACCATTTTTTTTTAAAGACTTTTAGATTAGAATGTACCTTTCATTTTTTTTGAGGGAAACGGTCCTATGGCCCTCTGATTTATACTTTGGTAAATTTACATGGCACTCACTACAAAGGCAGAGAAGTTGGCATTATTGTTTCTACCTGCATGCTGTATTGAAAAATGTACTTTTGACATTTATTCTGGTTAATACTGGTTCAGATGCCCCTAGAGATATGACGTAGTGGAGTGCTACTTCTTTTCTTCTCCCTTCCCTTCCCTTCCCTTCCCTTCCCTTCCCTTCCCTTCCCTTCCCTTCCCTCCCCTTCCCTTCCCTTCCCTTCCCTTCCCTTCCCTTCCCTTCCCTTCCCTTCCCATGCATGGGTACATACATGTTCAAGTTTACGCTGAACTGTTTTCTAAACCTTGTTTCTGGCAATTACATGGAAACTCTGAAATGTTAGCTGTGATTTATTCTAAGCACTGAACACTGGTAAAATTAAGGAATTCTCAGGGATTTTGTTAGGCTTGTAGAAACACAGGATTTGCTTATTTTCTGTTAGTTACAGTGGTTTGATAGTACAACTCCCAGTTCCTGAGCACAGCCAGGAGGAACAAGTACAGGAGTGGAAATTTGCTCAGTGTATGGCAGGCTGCCCAGTAATTAAATATGCTTCTTTTTAGATGCATCATCCACATTTGAATAATTGTTACCCTTGGAATTTGGCTGGGAACTGGGTGTGTTAGACTGTACCTAAAATACAAAATGGTGCTTGTCCACTTAACATACTCCATGTGGGCAAGGCTCAAATTTCTACAGAGCTTTAGTAGAGGTAGCAATGCTCAGTATGGCTAAAACTGCAGGGAGTAATGGGGACATAGTTGAGTGGTTATAAATTTGATGCCTACCAGTTTCACTAGGCAAAAGGCCAATTGCTGGAGGAGCTGTCTAAGAGAACACAAGATTCAATGGAGACACCACCAGTGAAAGTGTCACTCATTGGGTTGGGGAAGATGCATATTTTCATTTGGTTGCTGTCCAGCACTGAATTAAAGTAATTTTACACAGTGCGTTGAACAGTCATCAGATGGCTGTTAGCTGCTTTCAGCTTGAGCTGGATTTAACTGTCAGTTTACAGATGGGAGATTTAAATCCTTGCAAATGAATTCTGATATCATTTCTGTGTGGTAGCTACTGAATACCTTTAATTTTGAAACAACCAGTGAAACTCTCCACATTCAAGTTGTCATGTTATTTCACAAAGTTATAACAGCAGAATCTAGAAAGAAAGTAATAGCAAGCTTATCTTGTTTTCCTTCCTCGTCCAATTACATGTACTGTGGATGATACTAGAGATCATGAAATTAAATATGGGACAAGTCTAAGAGTAGCTGGAAAGTCCCTCTTAGTCTTCTATGTTTCCTTTCCAGCTTCCTTTCCTAATGAATTCTGGATTTTTTTTTTCCAATTCTCTACATGTGTGCCCTCCGTGCGGTTGTTAGTAAGCTGTCTAACCTACCCCTAACTCTATCTCAGATTTTGCTCACTCTATACTGTGTTTATGCATGTTGACGGAGCTCCTTAGCTGAGATACTTGATATGTGGCAAAAGGAGAGCTTTGTTCATAAAGCCATGTTACCTTTGTCAGGTCATAGGCTAAGCTGAGAAAAACCTCGTTCGCTGGTGTAGCTGTATCCATTATAGAGATTTTGTCAATTTGTATCAGTCTGGCAGTACGATTTTATATACTTAAGAGTTCTTCCCAACGTAGCTACCTTGACGGAACACCCCACTATCAACTAAGAAGTACATCTGTTCTGCTGTGATGCAGTTGATTCAGATAGCTCACAATCTATAGCTGATACCTTACATAGTTTATTCATATAGTTCAGAATTAAGCTCTTGCATTCCTTCCCTGTGTTCATTTCTTGCTTTCTTGGAGATCATCTGCAACAAGAATTTATCTAATCCTTGCTCAGCAAACATGATGAGAAAAGAAAAGAAAAGAAAAGAAAAGAAAAGAAAAGAAAAGAAAAGAAAAGGAAAGGAAAGGAAAGGAAAGGAAAGGAAAGGAAAGGAAAGGAAAGGAAAGGAAAGGAAAGGAAAGGAAAGGACCAAACAAAAAGCCCCCAAAAACCCATACAACAAACCACGATGGAACCTGAACCTTTGAGCTTGGTTGTGCAGGTGACATAGAGCTGAAAATTCTTTTAATGGATAAGGATTATCTTTTTATAGACTAATTTAACTGTGATTTAATTTCCCTCAGGATGTCTCAGTCTAATTTAAGTATTTTCATCCTGGCATGTTATCAGGACTAGATTCTGTGGGTTGTTGCGGTTTGTCTGAAAACCTTCCAGACAGCAGCAGCACTGTCTTAAGACAGAGCATTTGTAATTTGAGGATGCTAACTTTAAGAGAATTAATCTGCCAGCCCCATGGACTGATTCCTCACCTTCTCCGTCTCAAGCTGTCATCTATAGGGCTAGGTTTGACCAACATTACCACATCAGTCAGTCAGTCCTCTTTTAATGGCCATCAACAAGGGGAAAAATGACAGACAAAAGGTAATTACAATAAAAAAAGTGTTGTTTCAAAAATAACCTTTCTACTCTACACTTCTGCGAATGTGAAAAGTACAGTCTATAGTCTGTTAACTTCAAGAGTGGCCTGAAGTAGAAAGATGTGCTCTCGAAGTCAGCACAAACTTAATATGAGACAGAATTGAATATTCTGTGCTTTCTGTAAGAGACAAGTTGATCAGGAATCTGTTAGAAACGAGAGGGACAGAAGAAAAAGGTTTAAGAAAAAATAGGTATAATCACAGGTGATTAAAAGATATTTACTTCAAGCATTTTTCTAGTCCTACCATGTGTCAGTGACTAACGCTGAGAGTAAGGCGTATGCTTATTAATAGCAGGGACTAGAGGAGAATGACTGTGCTGTGTGACACCACATGATATAACAACACATCAGCAGGATTGTAACTCTTCAGTAGCTCAAATTAATGAAGGAAACTTCAAAATTCCTGCAAAACCAAGGAAAGAGACTTTGCTGGTGTCATTGTGGCAGAAAGAGGCCTTACTTTCTGCCAGTGATTGATTTTGAGTAGTGTTCTGCCATACATGTACTTACCTCAGCAGGGAGGCCTCTATTTACTTGTGGTGGAATGCATACTTGGGAGGGCTACTGGCTTGTGTAATAAATCTGGGAGTTTACCTGCAAGGCACTTTCATCCCTGAATGATATCAACAGAACTGCCTGCAGAGCCACTCAAGAAGAGTGATAAACTCTCTGCCAGACTCTTACCACTAAAAGCATGGTTGCAAGAAACAAGAGAACTCAGAAAAGAGAGAACAGGGAACAAGAAACTGAGAATGAGTTAAAAAATGTCCTGTCCAACGAAAAGGTTATTTATGCCAAGTATCCTATTTCTATTAGGCAGGTTTGGCTGTGTTTGCAATTCTATTGCAGTCTTCAGACTGCTCTGAATATAGTAGCAGAGCTAAACCTTGTCACCTTTGAATGGCATAGTTCAGTTGAATGCATGTAAGGTGAACAGTTCATTGCAGCTCTAATACAACATTCTGGTGCTTTTGAGGCCAAGATCAATAATTAATGTTCCACTAGAGACCTTAATGGCACAGTTACCATCACACATTGTTCTGTTTTATAATGGCATCTCTCATAACACTAATAACTTATAAAAGCATAATAGTTGTAATGTTTGAAGAAAGTAAGCAGCCCTAGGGAGAAGGACTT
>VWYH01007297.1:0-16488 GCA_013399365.1 Pampusana beccarii
TTTTTGCCCACAAGTATTACTTACATGATACATTTTTGTCTATCTGTAAGTAGAATTGGTACTCCATCTACACTGTCTAGAACTAAAAAATTAGAAAAAAAAAAAAAAAGGAAGTGGAAAGATAACTATGTTTCCTTCCTAATTTTGAGAGGGCTAAGCACTGCCACTTGATGGCCATTTCTATTGCGTAACTAGAAGAACCAAAGGAAAACAGAATACCCAGAAGATACACTGCGGAGTGCACGATGCTTTTACAACGGAGTAAACTAGAGTGGTCTTTCACTCCTATGAAAGTGTGACAAACTGAGAAGTTTTGAGTACCAGCGACCAGGACATCCTCAGAACCACATCTGAAGGAGTCATTTCATGCTTATGAACTAAAACTCTTAAGACATTTCTTGGCAGTTTAGCAGTCTTCAACCCTGTAACAGGTTATGTTGCAGATGTTCCCCTGAAAGCCCAGGCTCCATAGCAGCAAGCTAAATGAGTTGGAAAGGAGGCAGGCAAGTCTCCATAACAAGGTACTGCATGGTGTTAGAAGACCTTTAAAATATATATATTCTTTGCCAATTATTCATCTAAATAAATCACAGTTTTCTAGTGAAAACCTGCTTAACAGAAAATTGGTGACCATTCCTACTTAACAACTTTTTATAAGACCGCCATTCACAAATGGGAGAAACAGTCTATTTCTTATATAATTCGTTCCACTGAGCTATTCAAAATAAGATCCGCAGATCCAACTAAAACTGTAAAGCTAAACCAATAAAAACCTAGCCAGCGGAAGGGAAAGGAATCTCACAATCTGTGTCCTCCTCCAATGTTATGAAACCAAAATAATTTTTTAGACTCTATGAATCTTTAATAGCTCATCTTTAAAAGACAGACATTAAGAGCTACAACTTCTATTGACTTTAAAGAAATTATGCGAGGAATAAACTCTAACATTGGTTTGCGCTGTTTTATAAACATAGGAAATTCTCTCAGTTCTAAAACTTTTTTCAACATACTAAGTCCTATCTTTAAACTCTGTGCTACCCAACAGACAAAACATCCTACATGGATAGTATTCCAATAACATAACTTTCATGTCAGAAAACAAGTAGTATGCAATTATTGTAAAAGCAGCGTTTTTCTGGAAAGGATATGCATGATCTGATGTGCAGATGTGCACTGAAAACTGCCTCTGGTCTCCTTCCTAGAGTACCAGATGGTCTCACATAATGAGATTCCTCTTATGTTTGAGCATTGCAGTTTATATGCTTAGTCACTAGAGCTATAAATAGTATAATTCCAACTAAATTTATTTACCAACAGCATTCATCAGCCCCTTTCACATGAAATTCTCTCTTAATGGAATAGTAACAGCTTGAACACATGGCTCGTTGAAATCGTATTTGTTAACATCTACAAAAATGTAAGTATATACGGTAGTTTCCTAAAAAAAAAAAAAATTGGTGTCCTGAGCTCCCACGATTAAGTTTAGCTTTTAGCGGTTGGAGTGGGAAGAGGTGGTAGGAAGGAGCTGGTAATAATTACTAGTTGAAGTTTCAGCCCTTTGTGTAGTCTGTCTTCTTCTGAGACTTGCCACATGAATACTTTATTGCAAAAATCTGTTCGCAATGATTACTCAGTTCTGCAGAGAGCACTCTGGTAGAAATGTCTGCTTGCCAAAGTTTCTGGTGGGAACGGTTCTTAAACCAGCAGAAATGAGCCTCTTTTAACCCTGTGCTTACTTCATTATTTTCAGCATGTCACCGATTAAATTGTGTTCCTGTTATACTGTGCTTTTACCAGAAAGCCATAAAGCAACTCAAAAGACTATAAACTGGCCTGGTCTAAAACTCATTGAAAAAATAACTGGAAAAAGACCAGTTAACGTCAGAGGATTTCAATTCCAAAAGACTCTTTTCATCCTGAACTGCATGACTCTTTTTTCTCTTTCCTGAAGAATGGTGAATTTGAAAGGGACTCAAACCTAAATTCCAGTCCCAAATTCTCTACATATTTTGAGGAAGTACTCATTGAGCTCCCAATTATGTAGCTGACCCCACACTAATGGCTGAATCAAGCTCTCAGTTACAGGCACCTTAAGGGCATAGGTGGTTTGTAACTTTTTAAAAAATTAATGTGTTTATTCCCATGTATGTAATGGCCTTCCATCCCCCAACCGTGCAGCATGGCTGGGGGTGAGGGGGTGGGGTGGAAGTTCACCCATAAACTATGAAGTTTAACCAATGGTTTGCCTGCAATTAAAAGCAGAAAATCCAAGTCAGTCACATTGCAGTTTTGGTTATGGCCATGATTAGTTTTCATTACAGATCTAAACATTATTGAGTTTCAATTTGTCTAAGTGAAACTCTCAGTTTTAGGCAAATTAAGACATCTCTTCTTTACTTCTTTTTTAAATAAGAAAAAAAAATTCCTGAGCAGGTAGTGTAACAAAATATCTGAATACATTTTGGTAACGCTAAACATACATTTGAATTTTCTGTGTTTTGATATTTCTGGCTACAAATAAAATAATACGAGATACTAGTTAAACAATGTTCAGAGTGACAGATAAATAATTCAGTTTCGAGAAGACGGTTTCTCTCAAATCCATTTGCATTTCAAGAAGTAACTTCTCTCCCCAGGCATCGCAGACTTGACTCACATACTATGATGATCAGTGGAAAGCACTCTGTGTACTCACAGATGTTTTCTGTGACACATGTTGAAACTAGTATGAAATGCCTTATAAGGTATTGCCCTGGTTTGGACTTCAGCATATTACTCTGAGATTTTTTTGCATGATTTGTAAGAATTAAAAAGTAATCCAAAACCTGCAGATGTGCAATGAGGAAAAGCCTTGCATGTATTAAGTGATGTGGGGTTTAAAAGAGATATACTCACAATAATAGCTAGCAGTAGTCTCCGGTGGCATGGCTTAGTCTGCTTCACTATGAGAGATTCCTGAGTCTTCACCTTTTCAATTAATTAAAATAATAAAGATTTTAGAGAATAAACAGAGTGAGAACTCAATCACAGGTTCGTAAGAAGGTTAAAGCTTCCTTCCACTTTCTACTTCATATTCTAATAAAGGGTAAAACTGCATGATGTGAGTAAAGAGGGACTTTAAACTGGGGGAACAACCCCTGTTCAAAGCAGCAGAGATGCATAGCTTATAGAACTTATCTGCATGTATTAGTAGCTAGGGATACAATACAGAAGGTAAAATAACTACTTTCACAGAGCCTGCATCTGCTAACGTACTCTATACCAACCATATTGCTTCAGGATACTTTCGTTACACCCCTATATATATTTCATTCATTCTAAAGTGCTGCCTCATCCAGGTCTAAGGCATGAAATACATCGAAATATCATGGTAATATTTCATTGAAAATAACTGGTGGATAGCTAAAAAATGTCTTTATACTATCTACATTCATAAATTCATCTGTTCCTACACTGTCCCTCCATATATAATTTCTACATCATTATTTGCTTTATCATAATGTCTAGGTATCCCTGTGAACACTAGGACCTCAGCATGGTGCCTTCATACTAGTAGTAAGAAGACACCTCGATTACAAAAATCTGACTAGATGAGATAATGTGGAGAAAGGAGATACTGTTCCCCCAGCAATATATAGGAAATGAGATGCAAGAAGATGGTGGCCTTGATTTTTGGACTTGGATAGAGCTTATACAGCGCACAGAAGCATGCCACAGTCCACAAATCACCTTCAATAATTCATCACTTCCACATTTTGCGCTCTGAATACTCTTGTCAGTCTGCTGGTTAGTGCTGTTAGGTCGAATTCCTGCTCCTCTTCTCCCCTCTAGTCTTTGTGTTTCAGAATCACTCCCTCTGCTCTCCAATCTCTGTTCTCCATTCCACTCAGTGTTGTTTCTTCTTCTCCCTTACTGTCTCACCTTTTGGGTAGATTCCCCTTCTAGTGGAATTTCATTCCTCCTCCTAAGCATTCATTCTCTCAGCCTGTCTTCATATGAGAGGTGCTCCAGCCCTCTGACCATCTTTGTGGCCCTCCTCTGGACTCACTCCAACAGGTCCATGTCCCTGTTATGTTGGGGGCCCCAGAGCTGCACACAAGCTTCAGGTGGGGCCTCCCCAGATGGGAGTAGTAGGGGAGACTCACANAGTAGTGGGGGAGAATCACATCCCTCGACCTGCTGGCCATGATTCTTTTGATGCAGCCCAGGATGCAGTTGGCTTTCTGGGCTGCAAGCACACATTGCCAGGACGGCTTGTGAGGTCCCTTGCTCAGTGGTTTCTGCAACATATTTGCTAGTTCTTGAGCAAAGAGTCAATAATCGAGAGTGCTACAGACCAAATTAGATGATCAGCTACTTCTGTTAATTCTGTTATTTAGGTTATACTGACACAGATGTTAGTAACTGGAACTAGTAAAGCACGTTTCTGGTAAGGCACAAGACAGTAGTATCCACATCCTGCTTTTAGATGTTTGTGGGGGAAACAAAACAACAACCCCCCCCAACATCAAAACAACAACAAAAAAACAAACACACAACAACCACTAAAATGTACTTCTGACAGAGAGCAGAAAAATCAAAAAGTCATGCCTATAAAAGAACCCAACCAATCCAAACAGAAAAAGGAAATGAAGGAAATGCACCTAGTTTCTATTTAATAAAAAGAACTAAATATTTAATATTAACTAATATTAACAATATTTTCTTTAATGAAACCTTGTAACAGACTTGACAAATGCATAATGAGTTGTCTAGAAAAAAATTCTGAAAATTTATACAACATCCATTTTATTTTTCTGACCCTTCTATTGTAACATCACGCTGCAGATTTGTAGCTTCATTGCCCTTCAGACTCCTGCGTTTAATGCTTACTTTGTGCTGCTATTTAATAATCTCAACAGATATGGAAAAAGCTTGTTCATAATACACTGATAGGTTTGGCTTGGGGGGTGGCTTGTTTGGGGTTTTTTTCCTTACTTTTTTGTTGTACTGTGGGTACAAGAAATTAGACTTGTTTCTGCTTTCTCTGATGAAGCACACTTCATCTTAGCAGAGATATACTAGTACAAATAACAGTTAAAGCCAGAATAAACAATTTTGGCAGAGATTAAGCCGTTGAAAGAGTTCATTGTGAACAGGGCATGTTATCATACATTCACTCTAGAGATTTTTGAAAGTGGAGTTACACAAATAATTAATTTAAATGAAACTTGACCATGCCAAGAAGAATGGCATTTACTGTGTCAATATATACATCAGTCATCAGTATAGGAACCTGATATAGCAAACAACTTAAAATGCAACTGGACTGTATAATCCCTTGAAAAATAAACTGGTATGAGCTCAACTGTATGGGTAAACTAAACCCATTAGAGGTCAAGGAGTGTTTCAACAGAAGCAGTTATGCAAAAGGAACAAACTGTACCCACCTATGAGTGCGCATGGAAGCACAGCCTGTCTGGGACATTTTCCAAAGTGCAGGGGAAATGTGAGCAGAGGGAAGGTGGCAAAGCATAACCAGGCCTTAACATCTCTCTCTGGCTTGGGTGAATGAAAAGATTCCTAATAACTTGTCCTTTCTTTTTGGTTAGTGGGCTGCAGGCTGTCCAAGACTGAACAAATTACTGCCATTTAGAAAAGAGTGACAGTAAACTATGAGGAAAAAGGTATTAATAAAGCCTAGACCAACACCATGTTTTCCACAGTAGACAGCTGGAATGCTGTAAAACTCTAGTTCACTAACTTGTTGAGCTTTATCATCTCAGGACTAAGATTTTTGTGCTTAGTCTTGCTGAGTAAAATAGACTACTACTAAATTAATATTTCCAGGTTTTCAGTATTTATCAATGAGCTTTCCACAGCAACTTGTTTTTACATTCTGCTCTTCTACAACATTTTGACTGATTCGTGCATAAATTGTGAAGCCTCATTATTTGTATATAGCACCTTTGCCCAAATGACACAGGTTTTATTAGATGCATAAATAGGATGCAAAGATGCATTGCCAGAAATTTTTTCTTTCCTCTGAGATTAATTTAAGAGGTGCCACCAAATTTATGTTAAGGAGTAGGGCAGAATTCCATCCATTTTACTCATTATTGTTCTGCAGAGGAAACAGCCCAAACCAGTGCTAGAGGTTTTAAACTTGCAACTTTAAGAAGTATCTGAGCAATAGTGTCTACCTCATAAAGATGTTTTGTCTTTGTAAATAATCTCAAGCATTATAAAACCTATCATAACATTTACATATAATGCCCTGCTTTGCAGTGACTTTCGAAAATTTGCTTATTATTACTGATCTTAAGGTTGTCTAGCTTCAATTTCCAAGCACTGGCTGGCATTAAGAGTATCTCTGTGGACTTAAGAGAACCACCTCTTCTACAAACAGTTTCT
This sequence comes from Pampusana beccarii, assembly GCA_013399365.1. Taxonomy (NCBI): domain Eukaryota; kingdom Metazoa; phylum Chordata; class Aves; order Columbiformes; family Columbidae; genus Pampusana; species Pampusana beccarii. The sequence goes on from VWYH01007297.1 coordinate 6,394, forward strand.
TTTAGGACAGCAGGAGTTGCTTGTTGGTCTTTGCCTCAACTAGTAAACTGGTTGAATTAATTTATTTTTCAACTAAGGCAGGCATGTTTTTCTGTTCTAAAAGTATTCTATTATTACACTATTTCTGTTATCACACTAAAAATAAACAGTTAGCCTCTCCATTTATTGGATATTGTTTTTCAAAGTAACACTGAATAGTGACTAAAGACATGGGATAGTTGAGTAATTAGAGAAACTGAAGCAATTGGCAAAGGTGATCATTTTTCTGAGCCTGTGAGTCAAATCAGTTGAATGTCTAGCCAGAAAAGAAACTGAAGGTATTTGCTTTGTTCTTTTTCCTTTCACTTTTCAGTTGTAAGGAAGGACTGCAATTATTTATCTTGTAATCATTAGCATCAATTGTACCTCTAGTGCAGTACCACAACACTTTAAATGTAAGTTGGTGCTACCATGGTCTGTTCTATGCTGAGTCAACTCTGGGAGCTAAGCTAATAGAAAACTATTATTTTGTACAAGCAGTTTTCTAGCAGTTTAGCTGTCAAAATTTTTCCCTTGAAGGGTTCAATAAATGTCTATGCCAAAACATGTGAGGAAATGGGATTGTGGCAGAACTGAATTACATTGGCTGAAGTTGTTCTGGAGCTGTGCCTTCACTATAGGATTAGCATTGATCTGGTTCTCACACCTGCAAATAAAACCATCTCTTATGAATCTGTTTACTCTGTGCAACAACAATGCCCTTGCAGCTGACAGTGATTTATGTTTAAATTTCTAGTTTTTTTCCAGCAAGACATGAAGCCAGCAACCAGCTGGAGATGCACAAGCTAACTCTAACCTAGCTTATTGGTGTACTCATATCAGTGATGTGACAGAAACTAAAAAACCTAGCATATTAGTAACATTTAAAACTTCAGAAGAAACCCGTGACAAAATGACTTTTATGGCCCCAAGGATGAAAGGCAACATTCAACTTTGCCATGGCAGCAAAGATGCTTTCAAGAATGAATGAGTGAGAGACCAAGTAAAGTTTGAACCATCTTGGTGCAGTAAATGGGGTCTTTGGGGCACGCTAGGAGTTGTCAGGGGAGTGATATAGGTAAAGAGAGCTTCACAAGGTTGGAGGCAGAGATATTGTCATAGACTCAAAATAGACTATGTAACTGTGGTGGAGAGGCTTGTGGTCTTATGACTAAATAGGAGCTCTCTGATTCCCATATCTACCTTGCTGCCTCCCAATATCTTCTTCCTCTTCCTTCTCTCCAGCCCACAGTACAAGACTTCCCCAGCCCAGCCCCTTACCAGGATGGTCTCCCCTTTTCTCACCACATCTCATGCCCTCTCCTGTAGCACACCAGCTGTTCGTAGAGCACCTCTGGCCCAGCTCTGCTGCCTATTTCCTCCTCTGGCTCTTGCTACCACTAACAACGTGTGAGACATGACAGGAAGGAAGGATCTCTTCCAGAAGCTCTAAAGGTTGTGATTATATTTAAAATGGCTATTTAACACTTGCTCAGGCAGTTCTATGCAATGTACAATGCAACCTATTCAGAGAGGGGTCACACAGCATCAGTGGGAGGAGATGGAGCGCAAGTCTCTGGGATCCCACTTGAGCATGCTTCCTCAAAGCCACGCGGGAGGCTTTCCCACATGCTTTCAAAGGCCTGTGCAACATGTCAACAGCTGCTTAGCCTCATGAAAGACCCAGGGACAGAACACAGAACAGTAACAATTGGTTTTGGTGCTGTTGCATTTAAATAATTCTGTTCTAGTTTGTAAAAGCTCTGGGTGCCTGAGCCAGGGGAATTCTTGTAGCCCAAAAGGGCCCTTCCAAGCTTTACATAGAAATGACAGCCGCAACACAAATCACAGAAAAACAGTAGGAAAAACAAAACAAGACGTGGTTGGCATCAGCTNAACCCTCTATTTAATATCCATCTGTGCACTCACACATAAATAGACTTATTTTACTAAAATGCTTAGTGCTTTTGGATTTAAACATTTATCATGATTTTCCTTATATTCTTACCTCCTCTATTATCATCACTGATTACAAGTGTTTGAAACAGCTGAGTCTGGAAAGGGCTAAGAGAAAGAACGGTCAAAAAGTGACCAGTTTAATAACGAGAATTTCAATGGACTACACAGCTACAGAGTAATCTTAAAATTTTAGAGCCATTTTAAATTTAACTATTGGATTACATTTTCAGCTCAGGTAAAGCTGTGTAACTGCTGAAGATAATGGAATTTACAATCATTTAGTTCATCTGAGGATCAATATGACAATTTTACAGGAAAATAACCATCTATGGCTTTAGATTGTATGCTGGTTTTTGAATCTCGTGATGTTCTGAAACTGTGAGATTTTTCCAGTTTCAAAATATTTTTTTCGCGTATTGCTTTAATATGACATAATACTGTCACTAGAAGAATTATATTTAAATGAAACCATGTTTGCACATTTTCTGAGGAAATTGTGCAAATTTCCCCATTTAGAAAGCTGTGCGTCAGATTGACAGTTCCGTTCAGAGATGTGACTCCACTGACCTGGCCATCCATGTGACACCATTTTCGAAGTAAATTACTCTTCTCAAGTAAATTACTCTTCCAAGTTTGCTCTTGGAAAGCTAACCAGAGAGGAAGATTTCTCAGCGCTCACAGGCAATATCATTATTGCCTTGGTATTTATGCATGCAGTTGCACCACTTAGAATAGATGTAAGATTTTATTTTCCAATCCCAAATAAAAGAATATGAAGGTTATCTAATCACTTCAGCAATATTACTATTTTCACTTAGAAAATCATGAAGTTTCTATATGTATTCACTTACGTATTCTTAAAAACAATTTAGAATTCAGATCTTTTAAACAGAGGAAAATTTCATGAGCATTACAGGCATACTAATCTCAGTAGAGAGTTTTTTAAAAATCTTGATATTTGCAGTTTAAATATTTGAACAGTTCTCTTTCTTTATCACATTTGGTCACTAAAACAACATCGTCCATTGCGAGATGCAGGGTTCAGCAGCTGAGTAGTCTTTTGTGTAATTGCTAAGTCCTCCAGTTTCATCTCCTTTACCCTGTGCCCACTGTGCTCATTAAAGAGTAGCTGCACGTGACCTGCCACACTAGTAGAAACACCACTTAACACATGTAGTCACATCCAAAGCCTTACATTTCTACTTCACTTTTTACCACTGTCTCCCCTTTCTTACTATATTCCAAGACTAAGGTGTCAGTGAAATTTTGTGTCTTCTGTGCATCTTCTCATCATCAGGCAATGAAGCATACCGGTATAGTATAGTCTTTCACGTGTGACAAGTGCCCTTGTAGCAGACTGCTTCTTGCAGCAAATAGTCCACCTGCGCCACTTGCAACATAATTTCAATTAGTACTTCCACAGTGCTTTTCATAGTAGTAACTAAAGCCAGTTGACAGTACTAGTAAAGAAATAATCTCCTAGCATGTATTCCTCACCACCCAAATTGAAAAGACTTTAAAATAGTTAAATTAAAAGACTTAAAAAGAGTTAAATGAATTCCTCTGCAAAGAGAGCAAGCTCACAGTGTCACGTCATCACAAACAGGGCAAGAGCTGTTCTGCCTGCATTCTGCAAGCTTCCCGAAACCTCTTATGATTGTCTTCTCTCCCTCATTTCTGAAATGATATAATTTTCATACTGATGGAATATTGAGGCTGCCAATTATAAGACTGAAGAACCAATCCATTTTAGTTTCAAACGTTTTCAAGTTATCTTCTGTCTGCTCACCAAGTAATTCCTATGGACTTTCTAGGAGAAGATTAGAACTTCTCTAAAACATGTGTAACTCTGAGAAAGTACCAGGAACTAATGAGGACTGGCCATGTAGTGATAGTGTTTTTTTATGTCTTCCATGAAAAGGTTCCCTCTTGGCTGTAGATGTGATTCAGCTATTTCATAAAGGACACATGTATTTGAATTTTGGCATTGAAAGCTTCAGACCAAACTTCTGAGTTCTTATTATACTCTTTTTTTCTACATGCCTCACAGGTCTAGCTGAGTTTGTGGAACTGACAAAAACAATAGAAATCATACCTCACTCCCTAGTCTGTCCTGGCTTACATTATAAATAAAGTCAATATCGCAGTACAAAAAAGTGGATTGAACAAATGTGTGTTTATTTAGACTAATTAGCATTCAGCTTTAGCCAGAACTGTTGATCTGAGTTTAGGTAGTGTGTGGCAATCAACTTTTAAAAAATTGTACGACAAAGTGATCTAATATATCATACTTTTTTTTTTTCCAATAGTGCTAGCAAACCTACTGAGTCAATAGTCTCACTATGTCTACATAAAATGGTAAATTCAAACTAGCCATTAAGTCCTACCTTAATATTTTGTAAGGTTTTAGAGTAGACAAAAGGAAAAAAAACTATAAACCCCAGAGGTTTAATTAACCATGCACCACCAAACCCCCAAATCTTCTGTAATAAAATAGGGCCTTATTGGAAACAAACTGCAGGATGAAAAGGCCCTGGGATATTAACTGATCACAGGATAAAAAAAGCACAGAGATATTAACTAGTCACAGAATGGCAATCAGACTCCATGGCTATCAGACTGCTGCCAGTCTGAATGAGACTTATATAATCCTATGTTGTATCAGAAGAGTTATTTCCAGCAGACAAGTATTATTGGCTTTGTGCAAGTCTTCATCTGGGTTATTGGAAAAATACTGGTCACCCATGCTAGCTAACGGAAAACTGAAGGTTCCACAAGTGCATAAAAGGAGCTAGTAATTTGATAGGTGAACAGAGATCCTGTTTGACAGAAAAACACCAGAGAGCTTAGCTTGTTTAAAGCAACACATGAAGCCTCCCAAGCTATGATCTCTGTACATAGAGGAAAACACAGTATTCAGGTTAAAACCAAATTTGAGCACAAGAACAAATGAGTGCAAGGTGATTATCAGTACTTTCAGACTCATTCTCAGAGGAGCATTCTCAGTGAGCAGCTATTAGAATAATCAAACTTCAGAACAGTCCTATAGTGGTAGAAGAAAAAAATATTCCTTGGGAAATTGAGCATTTTATGAAAGATTCNTGAATACAAAAGGTAATTCACTAGGTATTGCAGACAAAGTCAACAGTATAAATTAAGAATTAAATCAACAGCAGGATTACATTAAATCCTTTTTTTGGTTACAATTAGTCTGGTTAAATTTTGGATTGCTGCTGCAGAAGTCTATTTCAGGACAAGTTCTGATTACCCCTTTTGATCATCCTTTGTTGTAATTCTAGTGATTCAGCAGTCAACTGATTCATTGGTTTTCTCTTCCACAGCAACAGGCTCCCTCAAGTACTCCAAGGAGAGGTGAGATACTCAGATACTCCATTTTCTAGTTGCTGCATGACTAATCTGAAAGTTATATTACACAAAAAACCCAACTTATTAAATCTCCCATTATTGTAAAAGGCTGAGGACAATGAATTCCCCGTGAGTATTTGGCATGTAAGCAGGTACAACTGGTTATATTCACATATCACTATCAAACTAGCAAAATACTATCTTCTCTGGTTAATCTCAATTACCAATACAGCAGAAGATGTGTAAGAAAACTAAACAGAAGATAGGCTTTTAAAGTCATATATGCCCTTATCTTCCTCCCATGAAAAAAACCCTCATTCTGAGGAAGGTCACACATGACCAGCTATAACAATTGCAACACCTAAGAGGAAAAAGTAACAACACAGAGTAAACCATACCACTAACTACAGAGATCACTGCCAAAGCAAAGTACAAAACACACAGTTCTGAAGAAAAAGAAATGAAGAGAGAACTGCACGATAAGCCAACTTAAAACTTAAAGTGAATCTAAGTCAGCAAACTGCAACCAGACATTTTGGGCTAGACTGTACGATTGACACAGAGGTCTGTGTTGAGGGTGTGACTCAGCTGCATTTATTTTATCAAGCAATTGTCACTACACCATCTATTATAGCTGCATAGTCTTTTTGCTGCTGTGAAACTAGTCCTTATTTCTCACCCTGCTCCCCAAGGTGAAGAGAGCTGGGGTACATGGATTTGCCAAGCCCTAGTCCAGAGGTGTCAAACTAGTTTTCACAGGGGATCACATCAACCTTGTAGTTGCCTTCAAAGGGCCAAATGTAATTCTAGGACTGTATAAATGTAGGTGTGGCTCTAGAATACATTACTATTAGCTCACCGGCAAAAAAAACGGTGTTCTTAAGTCCCTGCATGACGCTTTGCAACTTGTCCTTGTGTGAGTCATGAAACAAGACTGGAAATAAACTCTCTACGTGCACCCACCCATACTTATCTCTAAAATGGTCTGTTGCAAGATTCACTGAAGGGGAAGGTAGTACCTATGAGCAGATGCAGCACACGCAAATAAGTGTCATTAAGTAATAAATCCTACCTTGACCATTTTTTTTATTAGTGCCAAGAGCTTTTCATCTCTTGAGTGGAATGTGTGTATTTATTATAACAGTACACACCCAGAAGTGTCTCACTGAGGTTATGAATCTCAATCAGCATTACACTAAGTAAATAAAATTTCTCTTATCTTACTAAGGTGGAACATTTCCTATTGGTCTATTTGTCTTGCGACAGCAGTGAGGTTCAAGCTCATTCTTTTGTTTTACTGCCTTAGTATTCCAGGTGATCAGCAATTCCTTGGGCTTCAGCCTACTTTGACCCCACTTGGGTCAACTGGCTGCAATTTACTGACTACAAATACATATTTTTTGTTGTAGTGATGAAAGTTTCTGTTTTCAATTTTATCAACATGCCAAGATCAGAATTTCAAATGTCACTCAGGCTGCAAGTTAGCCTAGATAACATTTAGATTTACCAGATGTTATCAAAAGTTCTATAAATGCAGGATTGGGTGAAGTTACTTCCTATTACTGTTTAAAGTATGAAGTTATCATTTAAATTAAGTTTGTGGCATTTTACTCAGTGAAGCAAGAAAACTTGTACTGACACCACTGAGCCCTAACATTTTAAATGTAAACTGAAGGTGTGGAGACTGCTAGTGGGCATCCGAAGGAAGGACACAGGGTAGGTGTTCCATACTAAGAAAATTAAAAAGCGAAAAGCAGTGCAGATTTGGAGCTCAGAAAGGTTACCACTGACATGCAGTACTGCAGCATGCTACAGCAGTAGGAACGGTCAGCTGATAGTGTGTACTACCTAGGAACAATATGGTCAGGTTCCTTACTCTGCAGCTTAATCACAAATGCCCCCAGAACACTGCATTTGTCAAATAAAAGGCTTTCAGGAACTACAAGAGATGCCCTCAAGAAGTACAACTGACATCAGAGTTAAAATTTAGTACTATGTGATAACTAGAGAAAACCAAAGTAATAGAGACACTTAGAAAATAATAAATCCCTAAAATGGCAATGGGATTACTTGGAAAACACTAAGGAAGTACTAGCAGAAATAAAGGAGAGAAACTGAAGAAAATTATTACTGGGTAAACACTGTATTTTCATCTGAAGTAGAAGCCTAAGGAAATTGCCTAAGCAATTATGTTTTTTTAGAGGTATGGACTACAATATCTGAAATACATAAAAGATAGAGAAAAAACTTATTACTTCATACTGTTATTGTAGGACAAGCACAGGAGAAATTATTCTGGCCCTCTAACAGGCTAGAATATTGCCTATTGGTGGGGAGAACTGTGAAAGGATTTTGTAGACAGCTAAAACCAAAACATTTAAGTAACGAAACAGCATCTTTTCCTTTCTCTTTCACATGGTTCTAATACAAAGGTTGGGGGGATCCTAGTTGTTTATGACTGAAATCTTTAAATATTACTGTTATTCTGTTATAGCAGACCTGTACTGGGAAGAACGGATCTTTAAAATAATTGTTTTGCAAAAGCAAAATGGTAAGCACAGATTAAAGATTACTATACAAGTGCAGTGATTCTGGTCTGTGTCAAAACTAATATTTTTCTGTTACATTACGTTTCTAGGACAGATATCATGCTTTAGCCCCAGCCAGCAACTAGGACCATGCAGCCACTCACGCAACCCTTACCCACATGGGATGGGGGAGAGAATCAGGAAGGGAAAAACAAAACAAAACTTGTGCATCAAGATAAGAACAGTTTAGTAGAACAGCAAAGAGAAAATAACAATCATAAAATATACAGAACAAGTGGTGTACAATGCCTTTGCTCACTGTTCACAACACAAATAGCCTGTTCATTCCTGAGCAGCAGTATTTGCACATTGGTCGACTCCAGTTTATACAGTGAGTCTGACATCATGTGGTGAGGAACACCCCTTTGGCCAGGTTGGGTCAGCTGTCCTGGCTTTGCTCCCTCCCAGCTTCTTGTGTAGCGGAAGCCAAAAAAGTCCTTGACTACCCAGCAACAAACAAAACATCAGCATATTATCAACACTCTTCTCAGACTAAATCCAAACCATAGCTACCAGAAAGAAAATTAACTCCATTCCAGCCCAAATCAGTACAACAGATGAACATGGTTTGTCATTTAGACATCTAGTATTTTTCTATATCTCATACTTCAGCACATCCAGTGCTTCTATAAATTAGTCATAGGATATAACTCCCATTATGTATTAAGCAAAATACATTTCAGATTCCGCAGAGATCAGAATCCCTCTTGCTCCTTTCCATAGTAAGCCAAAATAAGAATAAAACAACAGTACAACTGATCATAGAATCCCCCTGACTGACCTGATTTGCTGCTAATTATAAAGTCTAAACAGTTAAGGTCCATTTTAAATAACACTGCTTCCTTCTGAGTATTCTCAGCCAAGCTCTTACAAAACATGGAATTATTCTTAGGACAGGCAAGAACAACAGCTTCCGTCTGCTTTTCTATGAAATAAGCCCAAACAAACCCAAACTGTCCTACTTCCTACTCACCCCTTACCATGTTTTATGTGGCTCACAGGACAACCATTTTCACTGCTGATACACCAATAATACTGCCTCTAATTAAACCTACTGACACTCTTACTTATCTTCTGTTGCAACAGCTGAATTTATCAAGATTCTCCTCTAAGAAACATTAGTAGAAATAGCTGGTCTTGCCAACTTTTGGGGCAGCAGCTGACATGAAAGGTTCTTTTCCTACAATGCTATCTTTCCTCCAGCTTGAAAGAACTTCCTCCTTTGTTTGGCCAGGGTGCGGTTTGCTATTCCATGCCAGTGCCTGTAGACTGATTGGCTCAAAACTGTGTAAACCTGAGCAGCAAGATTTTACAAATAACCTGGTCTCCACTGCCTCACAGAGACCCAACTTTTACCAGTAATATCATTTGTGTATTGAAGACTAACAATATTGCTTCAGAATTTTGCCTGTCTGGTGACATTGAAGTGTCTGCTAAAGACAGATTACCTATTTAAGAAGTATTAAATTCGACAAATATTTAATTAATATATCTAGTATACAGCAAATAATTCTTTACCATAACAAATACTGGGGCTAACTGTGACCTCATACACATTGATGCACAACTTCTAAGCTATTTAAAACAAACAACAACAAAAACCCACAACACTCTGAAATACTCATTGCACATCTGTCAAGACTTCCTGCTTTGGGGAAATAAAATAATTATTTTTCAACGGTCATATTAGGCAAGTACCTCACTCTACAACAGAAAACTGAGATAAGTGGGAGAATTCTATGATACGAGCTTATGTTCTATAATTGCAAACACACAATGTATATTCAACTGGCATACTGATCATCTGCTTTCAGTTAGTAAATAACAGAAAACTCCTTTAAAAGCTGATCCTTTAAAACACCAACAGTAAGCCTTACTGTAAAAGCTGGTGCTGGAGAAAACGTTATTTCTTTGGAAAGGGCAGCTTTGGAATGCAAGCATCTCTTGTTCCAGTTCCCTGGGAAGCCTCATTAACAGGTTTTTTATATTCCTACAAAAAGATAAATTAAGACTTCTTAAAATCCTTTCCTATTCTGGATAGCTTTCTTGGCAGAAGATCAAATCATCCTGGTCTAACTATTGTTCCACTGATCTGAACAAATTACTAGCATGGCAAGTCTTTGGTCCAGATGTCCTGAGGGTTTTTAGGATGCAGTCAAGAATG
>VWYH01007298.1:0-130565 GCA_013399365.1 Pampusana beccarii
TCCCCGTGCCGCCTTCCTCCCCTCCAGGGCAACACCATCCCTCCACAGCATCGCCTCCTCCTCCTCCCCACCCACATTTATGGGTTGGGGGTTTTTTTTTTGCTTCCCCTCAGTGTCTCCCAGCGAGTTGTTACCTTCAGTTACCGCTTTTCCGACCAATTCTTGTTTCAAAACGCTGCCCCCACCTTCCCTAGCAGGCAAGCAACTCCCGGCAAAGAAAAGGGGGAGGGGGAAGGAAAAGAAGAAAAAAAAAAACAACAAACCAAATAAATTAAAAACCTCTCTTCCCTCTCTGGATCTGATACTATGTATCCGGCCGGAGGAAGGAGGAGCAGCGACTCCGCTCTGCCTTCCCTTCTGCCGCCTCTCGCACCGAGCGGCTGCGGCCGCGCCTACCCGGGGAGGAGGCTGCCTGGCTGGGGATGCGGACCAGCTCAGGCTTCCCAGGCTCGGCTCCTCTCCGCCTTGCCCGGCCCTGCTCCTGTGGGCCGAGCTCAGGCTAAATAGCAAGCGGCGTGGCTCTGCAGCAGGAGCCGCTAGGCACGCCAAGCATACCGGGGGTGGGGGAGAGGGGCCATGCCCGGCAGAACTGGGCCCCGCGTCTGCCCCGCCTCAAGCGGCCCCTTCTTCCCCGGTCCCCACCACCGCTGCCGGCATCGCCCAAGCAGCAATGAGGCAAAGCCACTTTTCGCTGCCGCCTCCCCGCGGAGCCTGGCTCCCCCGTTCCCCCCATCAGCTGTGCCGCAGGCTGCCCAGGCACGCCGCAGCAGCCCTCGGAAGGAAGTCAGAAGAGCAGGGGAGAAGAGGCTCCTTCCCGGAGTTGTCCCTCTCCTTACCGGGGTGGTGGGGTTCCTCTCCCGGCACGGCCGCCTCCGGGCTCCCGGGGAGCTGGGGACGAGCGGCGGTGGCTCCTCAGCACCTCCCCGAGTCCCTTCCCTGCCCTCGTCCTCCCCCCGCCTCCGCCTGCCGGGGAGAGCGGCAGCGCTGGGCGTGAGCGGGCAGCCGGGGGCTGCGGGAAGCAGAGCTGGGCTGCGGCCCCTGCAGGAGTCCTGGAGGTGAAAGGAGGCGGCCGGGGAACAGGGCAACCGAAAGCTTTCTAAATCCGTGACGAAGGGGCAGGGCAAGTGGTCCCTCGGGTGTCCTCCAAGGTTACTACACCTCCTTCTCTCTTCAGCTTAAAGCAGAAATTAGATGGGTGTTGGAAACGATCAGGAAGAATGTTGTGCACAGTAACAGTTATAAAATCAGCATATTAAATTAATTACACAAATTGTCTTATGAACATAAAAAAAAAAAGACGTGCAGAACTCCTACTCAGCCACAAATACCTGCCTTTGCTCTGACTATGAATTTTGTCACTTCAGCTGTCAAAGATACACCCTTAGAAAGATCTTCTCAAGCCAACATGAGAATCAGCAAGCTGTGGTGCTTTTATATCTTCTTATTACACTTACGGTATGTACAAATATTAATTTTGCAAGGTTACGTTTATCTAATTACTGTCTTCAGTTCATTAGTACTGAAAAAAAGCCAGCCCCAGACAGGTTGGGTAAGATTTCCACTGATGACTGAAATGGTATCAGAGCTGTCAACAAAACCTCACAAGCAAAGGGATCAGGTACCACACACACAGTTACTGTTCTCCAGCGTCTAGCTTAATTCTTGAGAAGCTTAAAGGCTACAGGTGCCTGCCTCTGTCTGCACACCTGGGTGCCAGTAGTTAAAGCCTAAGACTAGTCTCCAAAGCCTAGGAGTCTCCAAAGACTTCGCATTTTTACCTCATTCTGGGTAGTGTCCTTAAAGTACGAGTTCCAATACTCTTAACGTGATGCCTGGGCATAGGGGTCTAAGATCAATGTAGACCGTAAAAGTTATATTCTTTAGCACAAACACCTGCCTTGACAGACTGGCCAGGCCTCTGTCTAACCTGAAAAAAAACCCTCAAAACTATCAGCTGAAGGTGACTACTTGGCACCAAAATGGGGAACAAGTAGACAAAGATGTGAATTAACAGAACACAAAATCTGGGGTAGCTTTGTTCAAAATCTGAAAAAGAACCAGGAGGAAAGTTTCTGGGAAGCACAGAATCAGAGACAACTATTGATGGCATTATCTTTCAGGACATTGAACAGAGAGCTTGATAAGCATCAGGTCTTGCAGGAACTCTTTCAAAAGACATTGCATGGGAGACAAAAGTACATTCAAATTAAGGACCCCACAGAAATTCCTTTGCGAAGCTTTGAAAAAGCAGGCAGACCTGAAGAACGGTTCCCAACTAAGAGCCAGTTAGGACGTTAAACAGGTAGCCTGTCAGAGACAGTTCATGAAAGCTTCCCAGAAATCTCTAGAAAAAACCTCAGAGGATAATTTGATTAAGGAAATGAAGACACAAGAATCATTAAAACAGTGCCAACCTGTGCAGGCTACCCTCTGAACTGATGAAATGAAGGTAGTACTGCAGCTCTCAAATGTGTCAAGGGCTGGGGGAAGTCCAGAGGCTTGTCTGAAAAAACGCCTTTTAGCTAGATAAAGCACATCACAAATGCTTAAAAGGAGTAAAAAATGTAAACTCTCCAGGGTACTCTGCCCTCAGGGAGAAATGAGATCAGCCTGCATCGTTCTTTCTTGAACAACCCTCTTAATTCCATCACTAATTGCAGTGACTGAGCTGGAGAAAGAGCTGTTTCAAGGCTGGGACTTTAGACCATATCACAATGCTGAGGCGTGAGTTTGACCTTGCGAAAGAATGCATATGTAGGAAACAATTATTTTGCAAATATAATAGGCCCAGGCAGGATCTCTCAGCAAAGCATATTTTAATAATGATTTTGCAAGACTGGGTGTTCTACCTAAAGGTAGGCACACCTAATAGGGCAAAAAGCCCCTGCTTATATCCCCCAAAATCTCAGCCACTATTTCCCTCCCCTGTTCCCCATTGGTTGTCAGGGTTTATAGACTACCCCGGACACATACAATACCCTTCCCCTTATCAATCTATTTAAGATATGGATTCCTGGTACTTTGGCTACACTTCCCTCTAAATTAACTTGTAAATACAGATATCAGCATGTATACAGGTATCAGTATGTATTCCGGGAAGAAACTGTGTTTTACATTAAGGATTCATAGTCCAACTCTCTTGGTCCTTCCCCCCTGCTGGGGTCAGGTGCCAGGTCCTCAGTTATGTAAAAACAACAGTTCTTTGTTAAATGTTCCTTACACATACACCTGACCTTCCATATAAGACAGTATAAGGAAGACATAAAAGTAGGAAAGTTAATGTTTACATCAAACTACCATTAAACAATTTGACGCAAAAGCTTAAGGAAGGTTGCCCATTCCCTTTTAGTCCAGACCCTTACCCAATCCTAATTGACACAGCTCTGCTGATTCCCTTTTACTGGTGTAATATGGAGAGAAGGAAGAAAGGCAGCCAGCAAGACATTTGCAGTATAAAAACACAATTTACAGAGGCTGCTGCTGCTGTCATAGTCATACAGTTACACCAAGCAAGACTATCTCCTGCAGGAACATCCAGGAGATGTTAAGTGCAATGCACATGTGCATTCCCTCATGTACCACCTTTCAGCATGAGCTCATTAGGTTCACGATTGAGCTTTCCCAGCTGACTGTGGAGAATCTTTTTAACCAAAAGCTTAAAAGGCCATGCCTGAAATAATTATTTCAAACTCAATTTTCTGGTCGTGTTTGATATAGATTTCTTCTCGTGTTTTCCTCTGGTGTGTGTGGTTGCCCTGTGCTCTTGCTCATAAACACCCTGTTTCCTCAAATTGTCGGTACCAATGGTGAATGTGCTTTGGCATTGGCAGATCAATGCCAAAATGCTGTTGAAACACACGAGGCATAGCAATTAGAGATTTAGTTTTGCTGGATTGCAGAATGCAAAACACCTTGTTTTGCAGCGTTGCCACCTTGCGAATGACTGAGGCGAGGGGCTGTTTGTGTGCTGGGAGAGGCATCTAGCAGTAATCATTTGAAACTCTATGCCCCACCCTTTCAAGAGGTAGGAGTTTCATTCATGGGTGGTTCACAGTTACAGAGACACAGAGATTTCAAACTGGGTCCATCTTTTTGAAATGGCCTGTATTTCTGACTAGAGTGAAGAACACCAAGAGAGTATGTCAAGGTCTCTGATAGGGTTGTTTCACATGCACTATCCAGATGCAATAATAATCTGCCTGAAGTCTTGTGGAAGTGTGCAGAAAATAAGTGGTTTTTTTAGGGTAAGATGGACAAGGATGAACAGCATCGGAACAACATGGTGTCAAAACATCTGCAGTTTGCTCTGAAGAGGACTGCAAATACTTTGATACACTGGGAAACTCATGCTACAGGTCTTCAAAACTCACTCTTGAGCATCAATGCTTTTGTTGTTTTGTTTTTATTTTATTAAAAGATAAGCTTTCTTTGACTCCTTCCCAGATGTCAGTGTTCCTCTGAATTATTGCCAATGAGGGCAATTCAATCTTTGTGAGGTACTCCAAGCAAATAAATCATTTTTCATTAAGCATCCAGAGGGGAAAAGAAACACAGGGCGTTTCAAAAAGATGGACCCAGTTTGAAGTCACTACTGCTTTGAAATTGAGTCCATCATTTTGAAACACCCTGTATAACAGAAAGCACACAAAATGAATTAAACTTGGTTTTCCCCCCGGAAATTTCTACCTGTAGCTTTAAAAAATTGCAGCTTGAGCTATGATATTCACATTGCTTCAAGTCTGAAGTTGCCCTGTTATCACTGTAACACAGGATGGGAACTTTTGAGAGGAGCTGATTTTAGTTAAAATATGATCCTACACTTTTCTTTCACTTGCATTTTGATAATATACTGCTTATTCAGATGATGATTCTGAAATGCAGCTAGCAGGATCACCTGCTCCAAGACCACATTTATAAAACCAACTGCAGAGCAATACAGAGATAGTTAAGCTGTCATGAAAAACCTAATGGTGGGTAGAGGCCTATGGGAATGAAAAAAAAAAAAATCAAACCATTCATTGTAAAGTTTATTCTAAGCTCTGTGTGATGATGCCAGAAAATGTCTTTATTAAAATAATTTTAACCAGCCACTTACTCCTACTTATGGCTGCCCAGCTTCATTGATCTGAGGTGCTAGATTGACATTTCTTTTATGTAATTGTCAAGGTTTAGTGCAAGGCAATACTAAATTTACTGTCCTAAAAAGGACAGTAATGCTTATTTAGCAACCAAATACTAAATGAACACCTGTTATGTCTATGGCTCCCAGTACACAGTTGTGCTATTTCTGATTTAGCAAGTCAGTTGCCCTCTGATCTTTTTTTTTCAATATGATTGTTACTCTGGATTTGGAAAGGTTGTATCTTCTGCAAATTTTATAAGACCCACGGTTACAACATCGCCAGTGAGCACACACCTTACACAAACCTATCATCCCATCAGTTTTCAGAGTGCTGTTAACACCATTTTTATTAGGTCAGAGTTGTGATCTGTGTTGCTGGGTGGTGGCACAAAACGAAATGAAGCAAATAAAACTTGACTCGGGACCTGTTCACCTGAATTTCTGCTTTGCTGCTGTCCATGCGGGAGGCTGGAAGCACATTCTCAGAGTTGCCTGCACTGAGCTTCCAGTGTGGTCTTCTTTCAAGGCTCTGGGGACTTCAGCCAACTTGTCCTCACACACTCTCTGGGTTGTGGCTATGTCCCAGCTGTGCGGAAGTGACAGCAGTCACACAGGTGCACGGCCCCTCTTTCATAGCCGTGCTGAGCCAGGATATGTCAGCTAGTCTTCAAAGTCACCCAGCACTATACCCCACGCCACCTTTGCAGTTGCACTTCATGACCCCGAAGGTCTTTTCAAAATGAAATGATTAAATGATTCCATAAGGTACATCAAGTGAATGAAGCAAACTGAAACATAATGGAAGATGTGTTTTCTAAATAATCTTTTAGATAAATCCTAACATTCTGATCACTGAAGTAACAGACATTTAAAAAGCAATAAATGAATAAATGAGTTGAACTCCAAACAGAAGATTAATTGTCACATATGACAAACGAGTTTTTTAAAATAATTTTGCTACTGATATATATTTAGCACATTTTTTTTCCTTTGAGCAGAGATAGGATTAATTAATGCTACTTCTATTTTCTTAATACAAAGAATCTATATTTTGCAGTTTCCTTTTTTTTTTTATTATATTTAATTTATTTTTTGTATTTTTTTTTTTTTTTTTCTTTTTTTTTTTCCAATCATGTATTAGCCTTCTCCAAGGTACAGGCGAAGATTAGGGACTCTGAGAAGAAACTTAAAAATTAAGCTTACAATTCATGTTTAAAAGTAAGAAGATAATATTAACAGATCTTGTCACCTGTCAGCCTGATTGAATTTAGTTCAGGCCCGGTATTTATGATGAAGGAAAATCATAACTATGCAATGGAAAGCTGCCAGGACACTGTGAACAGGTTGATTTCCTAAATAATAGTAATCTAACCCACTTACGACTTCATCATGTGGTCATAATACCTGAAGAGATAGAGAAAATGTCAAGTTGTTGAGTAAAAATAATTAAAAAAAAAGACAAATGTTGGTTTTCAAAAAGAATCCTACTGGTACAAGAACTGCAGTACACAGAAATTTAAAGGTTAAAATGTTTTGAGGAAATCAGAGATTTGAGAAGGTCGGACTAACGTGCCACGAAACATTCCTACTCGCCATGCTATTCCTGATACAAGCCAGGATGCTGTTGGCCTTCTTGGCCAACTGGGCACACTGCTGGCTCATGTTCACCTGGCTATTAATTAACACCCCCAGGTCCTTCTCCTCCAGGCAGCTTCCCAGCCACTCTTCCCCGAGCTTGTAGCGTTGCATGGGGTTGTTGTGACCCAAGTGCAGGAGCCAGCACTTAGATCAGCCCGCTGTACGTGGCACTGGTGAGGCCTCATATCAAGCACTGTGTTCACTTTTGGGCCCCTCTCTACAAGAAAGACATTGAGGTGCTGGAGATAGTTCAGACAAGGGCAATGAAGCTGGTGAGCGGTCTGGAGCACAAGTCTTATGAGGAATGACTGAGGGAACTGGGGCTGTTTGACCTGGAGAAAAGGAGGCTGATGAGAGACCTTATAACACGAAATGAGGTTGTAGCAAGGTGGGTGTTGGTCTCTTCTCCCAAGTAACAAGCACGAAGATGAGACGAAATTGCATCAAGTTGCACCAGGGAAGGTTCAAATTGAATATTAGGAAAAAATTCTTAATTGGAAGGGTTGTTAGGCATTGGAACAGGCTGCCCAGGGAAGTGGTTGTGTCGCCACCCCTGGTGGTATTTAAAAAATGTCTAGATGTGGCACTTAAGGACACGGTTTATTGGTGGACTGGGTAGTGTTAGGTTAACAGTAGGACTTGATCATCTTAAAAATCTTTTCCAACCCAAATGATTCTATGATTCTTTGATTTGAAATTAGCTGCTATTTTTCGCTGAATCAGTGTCAGCACTGAATACTGAATAACCAGCAGTGAAATGTCATAGTGCTGCAAAGAATTAATAAAATAACTCATGTTTTCAGGTCTAATTATGCTCTGCATGTCTGAAGTGCCTTACATCACAAATTATCAAGCCACTTCACAGGAAGTGATTGATACCAGCCAGAAATAGGCTCCTTGTCACATGAGCCTTAATCCTGCTTTTAAAACCACAGACATTACAATGTTTGTACTGTAATCTTTTGGGTTTTTTTAATAGGGGTCCAAAGGTGGAATTCATTGTTTCTTGATTGGCTGATCTGTAAATCTGTAAATCTTCAGGTGACAGACACATTAGTAGTTTTCTGCTATAGCAAATTTTTTATTATTTCCCAAAATTCTTTTGAGCTTTATCCAAAATAGTATGATCTGGAAATCAGATTGATGCTGCACAGAAATATGAGCTGACAACACTCCAATGTTTCCTGTGTTTCAGAAATGAAACTGAGCTTCAAAAACCTTACAGAAGTCAAGCCAAAACTCAGTTCTGGGGTGTGCATTTCTAACACTTTTTCAATTTATTGGATGTTCACATCCCTGAATACAATTGGATACATCTTACAGGAATAAAGTTACTGTGAGAGGACACCTAGTGGTATTTTGCAGAAAGTCAGAAATTTACACTAGATTTTCTGAACGCACTCAATTCTTTATATGAGTGAGATATAAGATCATTCTGTTCATTATTCACTACTGATATCAAGGTTATAATATGGACTACCAGATATTCCTTGAGAATACTAGAGAAAGTGTCTGATGCCTTGGCAACTAATCTAAAGAAAGCACAAACACAGTCTGTTCATATAATTACTACAGAATATGATATCATTCTGTCCGCATCTTTGGGGATGAAACATTATTCCATTACAAAAAGGCTTACTGTGTAAGGCCACCATGCACTGGCAAGCAAGACAAAGCCCAGCTATGAGAAAGCCACACAGAGCAAAGAGAAGATGGTTTAACCAGTAGTGATCTACTGTGTGTGTTTAGTAGTTCCAGATTTGGAAGTGCAACAATGATGAAGATGAAGGCAAGTGTACAGAAGTGGTATATTTAGACAAGGAAGTCTTTGACTGTGATGAAGCCATCACACAATTCGGTGCAATGGCATCTAGGTAGGCTAAATATGTGACCAACCCAGAGAATCAAAAAAAGGAAGCCAACAGCAAGGTGTAACAGAATGAACAAGTAGATTATAGTCTGATAAGCATAATGGCGTCAAATCCGCAGGGCCTAGCAGGCCATGCATGATCATTTAAAAGCCCCTTCTCAGTTATTTTTAATATTTGTAATGTCTTTGTAAAACAAGGGACAAACAAGTGAAAATATTAGCACAAAAGACAGGTAAAGTGACTTGCAAAAAGAAAAGAGCAGGTGTCTTGCTTAAAGCTTGCCAAGACAAACGAGTCTAGTAGAACTACCAGGGAGTGAGTCAGTAGGAACATTGTTCAAGGGCTCTTGCACATTTGAAGTACTTCTGCTAGCAAAGATACAAATTAGTATTAAAAAAATCCAGATCCATATCAGAAATACAGAGTTCTACTACAATTTTGTATACAAAAAAGAAAGAATTTAACATGCTTATTGATCTGATTTCCGGGCTCTCATTTCTATGTCTCATTTGGTAGTATTAATTTCTTACATGTGCAGATGTTTTGTCTTCATCCAGTTTGATAGCACAGGCTCCTCCTTCAAATATTTTCTCTTCCTTACTGGCATTTCTTCCTGATGTGATCCTTGCTATAAACTGTCTTGTCATGATTAGGGAGTTTCAGCATTTCTGCAAAAGGATGCAAAATACGACAAATTCTTAGTGAACCACTAGAAGCATGTTCAAAACCCAATTATACAGCAAATATTATTAATTATCAGGCTCAAAAAAATCTATAAAGTTCCAGAACAAATGACTGATGCATGATCTACAGTAGAGGGGCTCGTATACCCCTGGCCATTAATCGCCCTTTGAGAAGCACAAGCTCTGCGATCTTGGCAAGCTTCGAAAAAAAAATTTTTTTTTTTTTTGAGCTATAGAAGAACATTTCATGCAAGATGAGAAAAGACTGAAGCAAAATTGAGACAGTGATTATAACTCAAGAGAAGAAAAACATCAACATGGAAAGTGCCAGATGTCAAGATAAAACATTGTACATTCAGAAAGCAACTCAGCAAGAATAAGGATGATCCTGTTTAAATAGACCAGGCCAACAGCTTCCCACTGGATTGTCAGCTGTCCAGCCAGCAGACTCAAGAACTGCCTGCATGGGAGTGGTAAACTTCCTAGTGTTTAGCCTAGTATCACATTAGTTTTAACAACCTACTATGAGCATTAGCCACTAAATGATTGATGTGTACCTAAAAGTACAATACTCCTCCCAGAGATTCTGTACGTAATAGAAGTTGCTTAAATAAAAGCAACCAGTTGGCTAAGTCTACAGCAGGGTTGTGTCACAGGGAAAACAAATTATTTGTTCTTTCCTGTGGTCAAAAATGGCAATAAACTTGATGAATAAAGGACTGAAAAATGAAAGGCTTTGTTCTCATGTAATAGCTTCTAGTTTCATGGCTTTGATTCTCAAGTAGCCTTCTCAGGAAGACTTATGTGGGTTTCTTTGTCCCAGGAGATGTTTATTCCCAGCAGTTGCCCAGTCTAATTCTTCAGTAAGAAGAAACAGAGAAAGGAACATCTTTGAGTAGATCACCATCCTCTTATTATTGACCAAAAAAAAAATATGAATCAATGAAAAGGTATACGTGTTTTAAGGGACACCCTGAAGCAGCACTGTTCATTTACTTTAATGTGACAATGGCAATTGATAGCTTAAATCACATACTACACCTCGCAATAGTCAAATCCTTAGGCTGCCTGAAGAATTTAACTAAATAAAACCCTTTAATAGCAAATAATTGAACCTAAGAAGTCAAATTTCATGCAGCTTAAATTGCTCTGATGGGCTTCTTTCATTCATTGTTTTCAGTGCAGTAAAATATCCAGTCCTTGTGCAGATCACAGTAAATACAACTGAACTAAGACCACCACAGTTTAACAAAAATGAACCTTAAATTACTAATTTTGAATATTTCTGCAGGACTGCAGAAATAATGTGTTTAAAAAAAAAAAAAGAGATCAAAGGTTTTTCAGTTTTCATTTTTTTCAGAATTTAATAGACATCTCAGCTATTCTGGCTATTCTATTTCGAAGTGCTCTGATTTTGAATTGGCAAAAATACAAGTAAGATGACCAGAACAAGAGGAAGAAACCGTATCCAATCAAACGTGCAACTGAGAGAACGATCAGAAATCTCAAGTACCAGTTGGTAATTTGGACAATTGGGCTGAGATGTTGAAGAGATGACTAGTTTGTTTTGTTTTGTCTTTTTAATTATCACTCAACAGCAACGCAGTAAGAGAAAGAATATTTATGTGAACACATTTCAATCCTACACATTGCATCACAGGCACAACCTTCTAAGTTCAATGGGATAATAATTACAGCTATCAATATTTCTTTCTCACATACTACCCATGATCTTTTTTATTTTTTTTTTCCTTAGTCTGGTAGCAATGTTTTGTATCACATTGACAAACCACTATTTTGCCTTCAGAAAACATAATTGATAGCATACAATGGTAGCTCCATTCCAAATCAGCAACTTCACTCTCTTCTATACTAACACATTTCATTACTACAGCATGATTAGGTATTATGAATTAATGAAATATCTAGAGTTTGGCATATAAAAATTATTTTCTGTTTGAACTAGTTCAACAATGAACTAGTATACAACTCCAGAATGTGGTGTTGTTCTTCAACAGATATGCATATATTTTATTTATTTACACTTGGGCGCAACCTTATCTTCCAAAGTCAAACAGATTTTAGGGAGATGGGATGGGGAAGGAAGAGAGGCGAAGGGGAAAAAGAGGGAAGAAGGAAGGAAGGAAGGAAGGGGAGGGAAGGAAGAGGGGAGAAATCCTGGAGGTAGTCAGTATTCCATTAGGAATAAAGAGTAAGTACTTATTGAAGCATGCTGGTCAATGGCTTTAAAACTCGCTTTGAGACATAAAGCAAGAAAATCAAGGTGGTGTTATTCATTTTCATCTCAGGCCACCATGTGCACACATGAAATAACAGAGTACTGGAGCCAAAATAGCTCGGGAAGTCATGTATGTGAGGACTTTCAGC
This sequence comes from Pampusana beccarii, assembly GCA_013399365.1. Lineage (NCBI taxonomy): Eukaryota > Metazoa > Chordata > Aves > Columbiformes > Columbidae > Pampusana > Pampusana beccarii. The sequence goes on from VWYH01007298.1 coordinate 11,703, forward strand.
AACTTCATTGCCTACGAAATCCTGCCATCTCTTCAGCTTCAAGTAGTGCTGGTCAGATTTGTGATAGACTTCGTTACTCAAGCCCCCATTTTGACTACATTGTGTTAAAATGTTCTGCTATAACAGAAGTTGATAGGATGGCACATTGAGTCAAGATGGGTTGAACCCTGAGTAAGGTACACAAGTCAGTTTTTAGTGGGCAATGTAGCAAGGCACTAACCAGCCATTCTCATATGGCAAGGGGAAAAAAATGCATTGGTGTCGTCTATACATAAATACTTTCTTACCAAGTGCTTTTTGGGCTATCAGGATTCATGACTCTTGCAGAACATATACAGGACTGGAAACATATTTACTGACAGTTGTGCTCGTCAGACTCTGCTGTCCAAATGGTGCAGGCATGGCCACAGGAAGTTTCTGAGTGCGTAAATCTGAGTTGAGTTTTAGCACTTAGAAATGTAAAAAACTCAAAGCAAAATAAAACAAAAAAGAACTCCAAACTGCATATGTGATTTTGTAATTGGTCACTGAGAATGCTCACCCCATCCTTCTTACATAAAAAGAAGTTGTTTGTATATGTGCAAAAGAAGAAAAACATGAGAGGACGGTAAATTTTCTTATCATCATACAGAAAGACACAAAGAGATAAATAACTTCCAGAACTTCCTGATGACAAATATGGAAAGCAAAGAAACCAACAAAGTAATAAGCTTGCATTGATTTCACTATTAATGAGGTGGAAAAAAATGCAAGGAAAAAGTATACTTGAAATTAAGTTTTAAGAAGTTTTTCTGTTGTTTGAAGGTCTTCTGAGTTTAGAATTCCTTATATAGTCAATTCTGGAAAACAGAAGCAATTTCAGCAATCCAGGCTTTTTGCAGGATTACTTATCTCTGAATCAAGTCTAGGAAAAAGATCAGATTCCATAGCAAAAATGAATGTATATACAAATTTTGGGAGGAGTGGCAGTACTTGAGCTGAATTATTCCATCACGTATGAGAGGATGCCTGAGGAAAAAAAAAAAATCACCCAAAACCCCAGGAAATGCTGTTTGTGTGACAAGTAAGAAAGGTAAAGGCTTGAGATGCACGAGTGTGCTTTGGTAAAACAAGTGTATTATCGACTTTTTACTGCAATAAAAGACAGAGACCTCACTGATGGGTCAAAGCTTTACTGTGTGGGGCACTGGACAAAGCAAGAGAAGAGTGTGCTCCACCAAACTCATAGCCACTGGAAGACAGACTCCCTGTGGTAGTAAAATGATGAAGTGAATTGCAAGCATAGGGCATGGCAACATTCACAAGAGTTCACAGCATTTAAGCTATATGACATGTTATTGGCTGTAGGTGGCAAGATTGTTGTAGTGTGGGGGCTGCAAGGGTGGCCTCTATGAGGGGAGATTGCTTGGCTCCGATGGACCGTGACCAAGATGGACACAACAGGAAGGAGTTTTCATCACAGCTGTGTTGTGTCAGCCTCTCTGCCCTCATTTACCTGCTCCCACTCTGTGCTCAGATACCTCGCTCTTCCCCACAGGATGGGAGAATCCTTCCCCTTGGCAAGCTCTAGACAAACACACATGGCCCATGTTTTAGACTGGCTATCCTCCAGGGGGAGTGGTAGTAAGAGTTTAACCTTCTCTTGCATCAACTTGATTTCCAATTCCAGACACACTTTGCTCTATGTGAGAGCATAGTCTATACTCTACCCTTGCCTGTCACACCTCGGTGAGCATGTATCTCTTTGGGACCTCTTCCAGAAAGCATGTTTAAAGCTATTCTTCAGAGTGGTCCCCCATTTGAAACCCTGTCAGATATGTACATTTCCTCTTGGTTTTAGACCCAAGCTGAGCACTTCTATAAACTTCCCCGTGCCTAAAGCAGCAGATCCTGTTAAACAACCCCACTTTGCTGCTACTGAGAGAGGGCAGACAAGGTTACCTTCTTCTGTTGGAGAGCTCTCAGCGGAGAAGGTGGCTGATTGAGGAAAAGCCTCTATTTATTGGGTGTTTTGAATAGAGAGGCAGAAAGTGATCCAGCATCATAACATAGTAAATCTGTCCTGGCATGAGGCAGGGGTGTTTAGCACTGGGGCAAAAGTTTCTGTTTCGAGACTGAAGTTCAACACTTGCAACTGATGCTACTGCTTCATTTAAAGTATATGAACATCTATTATTGCAGCAAATATGGTGCTCTGTTAGATAATTTTTTAATAGCATCATGATGTATAACAAGGTGTCAGGAGGATTTCAAGTACCATTCTCTACTGCCTTCCAAAAATTTCAAAAAATATAAAGAATTTGGGTCTAAATTTATGCTTCTAAAATAATTTTAGCTTTCCTCCCAGTTTAGCGCTGAACATCCAACAGCTGCCAATGGAGGTGAGTAGGTTTCAGTTGTGAGAACAAAATAGTTGATGTTTTGAAAGCCTGCATTCAAAGGAATTTTATTCTGCTTAATGGCCAAGGGGAAGATTTTCAATGATCAGTATGTAAGTTGGAATTTAACAAGCTTCAAGATAGCAGTACAGATTTAATTTTGGTGGGAGAGAGAGGCTGAAGAGACCTGTAGAATTTGTGGCATCACCTAGGATGGCTGGTGGACTTTTGCATTATCTGATATGGGCAAAGAGCCCCATTTCTATCCACCCCTTCTTGTTCAGATCACAGCTAGGTCTAGCTTTGCAAAATACGGCTTAGGAATTGTCCCCCTTAAAATTTACGATATAAAAGGTCAAGAGCTCTCTTTCCTGAAGGTATGGGGTTTGATGCAAAAGCGAGGGTTATTCATCATCCACCTTTGAAGGAAGTATGAGAAAACAACTGGCTGCCCCTCAGAAGGAAAATGCATTGCATGATTCAACTTTCCTGTTTAGTTGCTGAGAGCAGTTTGGGTCTGAAGGCAAGGAAAAAGAAGAAAAAGATGATTCTGAGTGGCCTTGCACACCAATGACAGGTTATCATTTAAACCTGTCTTCTAACACTGGGGTGAAGAGCAGGAATTATGACAAATGTCCTGCATTTATTGGACCTCCAAAGTATTAGAAAGCATTGTTTGAATGCTGCTCATCCTTAGGCAGAAAGGATGGGAAGTCCCAAGGGAGGCAGGATGACCGCTTTCCACTCTGTAGGGGAAGTTTACTTAGCAACAGCAGCCTGTCTTTTCCTGGACTCCTCACAATCCTCATCTCTACCAGTCATCTGGCATGGGCTTTGAAATATCAAGTCCTCATTATTCACTGTATGACATTTTCTTCAGCAGAATTTCATATGGTTTCTGTGGTATTTTGTTATTGTTTCTTTTATGAATGTTAATAAGATTTTCTTAAAGGGAAAGGGTAAGAAAAAAAAAACAACAAGCTTCTGAGGTAATTAGAAAAGAATAAAATAAAAAAGTAAACAAACCAATAAAAATATATCTAGATTTTATATAAAAAATATAGCTTAATCTACTTAAAACTATTATACTAGAATATTATCATAGCATCTTAATCTCACACTTGAAATGTTCATATGGAAGAATAGAGAATTAGTGTCATGTTGACAATGTAAGAAATATGAGTAACTTTGAGAAAGGTTGTTAAAATGTTTGAAATTGTGTCTTTCTTCAGTCATGCTACTTTCAAGATTGAATTCACATGCATTAAATTATACCACTGCTAAACACTTATCATCACTATTGCTTCAGTAAAAATGTGAGGGTTCAGAGTACATCTGTGAAATGCTGCAGTCCAAGGAGGAAAGGAAGGAAAATCTAACATAATGTTCCTGGGATTTATGAAGGAAGAAAAAGAACAGTCCTGCCATTTTTTAAACTTCAGTGAAAATATGTGCCTTCTCTGTTCATCACTACAAAGTTGAAAGTTATATGACAAAGGAATCTAAAACCTGCTGCATATAATCTCTAGAGAAAAACATTTTACATCACACTACAGAAAAGCAAAACTACATCTACAGAACACTGGTTTGCAAGCATATATTAGATAAACGTACAATGCAGCAGTAAATATGTTTAGTAAGGATTCTGCTGATGTCAGTTCACTGGGGGAGAAGTACTTCCCAGGCTTTCTACTGTTTCCAAAGCAGGTTTTCTTACATTTCTGTTGATGTGCTGTCAGTGTTTGGGGCTGCAAAGTAATATTATCCTTGTGCTGTGATGAAAATACACCCTTGGGGTTACCATGCTCACATAATGAATCGCTTCTAATGTACCTTGTCTGACTATAGCCACAACTTTCATCATTCTTGAGCACAGAAGAAGAACCTGTTGTATGGTGAGTGGGGAGGCAAAGTATCTAGTCACTTTTTTTTGGCTATTGTGCATTTACTATGATCTCTTTGCTTTGTTTTATTCAAGCCTCAGTCCCAGGGAAATGAATATATTAAAACACGTCAGCCTCATAAATGTGACAGGAGGATTAATCAATCTGCTTTTACAAAACTGATCAAAAGGAACATGAGAGAATATGAATTTTTGAAATTGTTTTCCTCCAGAAACATTTTTCTTCTTCAGCTGCCTACCATTTTCAAATATATTGCTCCAGCTCTTAAGAAACTTTTTTTTTTAAGCTGCAGATAATTTAAAGCAGAGGAAAAAAGCAGAGAAAATTCTAAAAATACTCTCAATGTGTGAATATAGCCCCTCAAAGTTTATTTTCTTAGCTGTATTTACTAAAGCTAGAGCACTTTGGGAATGATGTAAAAATACACATGAAGTCTTGCAGACATTTTACTGACATATATTCTTCCCGACAAACAAAAACTGTGAAACTTTACAAGTGTACTAGCTAAAACTGTACAGCTTTGTACAAGTTCATGTGGATTTAAAGGTCTGTTGGATCAAGGTCTAAATTCTTTTTGAAAACATAGGTTTCTATAAATAAGCAAAACTACTTCTGTTTTGTAAGAATAAAATCTGTGCATACAACCAAGTAAACAGGCTTCCAGTGTTTTGCAAAAAGTGTGAAAAATCCTGTTTACATCATTCTTTCTGAAATTCGAAGGAATATCCACAGGAGAGACAGTATACGTATATAGACATCCATGTCCCAGCAAGGCTCTAAGGAAAGCTAAGTAAAAATTATCTTATGATTTCAGTGGAAATATTAACAAAAGGTAAAATTTGGACATGATTTTTAGAACTGAGACTTTAAAATCTTCCCTAGTGGTAGCTTTGACAGTTTGAGAAAGGAAACAGCTCAACATAAAAGTCAAAATAACTGCCCCAAACTCAGTTTTAAATGGATTAAAAAAAACCCAACTGTACATCAAGAAAAAAAAATAAGCATGAAAAAGCTTCATTGAGTGCAAGATGCCCAGATAAAAATGTTGTTTCAATTTTTATTATGAGCTCATGGTAACAGAAACAGACTGAGTTAATACACCACAGTCAGTGATGATGTTGAGGCATAGATGTGGTGGGTTGACCCTGACTGGACACCAGGTGTCCACCAAAGCCACTCTATCACTCCCCCTCCTCAGCTGAAGAGGGGAGAGAAAATATTGCAAAAGGCTTATGGGTTGCGATAAGGACAGGGAGAGGTCACTAACCAGTTACCCTCACGAACAGAACAGACTCAACTTCGGGAAAATTAGTTTAATTCATTACCAATTGAATCAGAGTAGGATAATAAGAAATAATACTAAAAAAACCCTTAAAACACCTTCCCCCCATCCCTTCCTTCTTCCTGGGCTTAACTTTACTCCCAGTTTTCTCCACCTCCTTCCCCCAAGCAGCACAGCGGGACAGGGAATAGGGGTTGTGGTCGGTTCATCGAACATTGTTTCTACCACTACTTCCTCCTCAGGGAGAAGGACTCCTCACTCTTGCCCTGCTCCATAGTGGGCTCTTTCCCATGGCAGACCGTTCTTCATTAACTTCTCCAATGTAAGTACTTCCCACAGGCCACAGTTCTTCACAAACTGCTGCTGCGTGGGTCCCTTCCACAGGGTCAAAAGTCCTGCCAGCAAACCTGCTCTAGCCTGGGCTCCTCTCTCCATGAGGCCACAGGTCCTGCCAGGAGGCTGCTCCAGCATGGGCTTCCCACAGGGTCACAGCCTCCTTCGGACTATTCTAGTGTGAGGTCCTACCTGTTCTGGTGTGAGGTCCTCCGTGGCTGCAGGTGGAGCTCTGCTCCACTGTGGACCTCCATGGTTGCAGAAGGACAGCCAGGCTCTCAATGATCTGCACCATGAGCTGCAGGGGAATCTCTGCTCTGTCACCTGGAGCACCTTCTACCCCTCCCTCTTCACTGACCTGGGTGTCTGCAGAGTTGTGTCTGTCACATGTTCTCACTCCTCCCTCTGGCTGCAGTTGCACATTTTTTCCCCCCTTCTTAATTATGTTATCCCAGTGGCACTACCACTGTTGCTGATCGGCTCAGTTGTGGCCGTCAGTGGGTCTGTCTTGGAGAAGGCTGGCACTGGCTCTGTTGGACATGGGAGAAGCTTCTAGCAGCTTCTCACAGAAGCTACCCTTGTAGCCACCCTGCTACCAAATCCTTGCCACACAGGTCCAGCTACCACAAATTGCATCACATGCGCAAGGTCAAATCTAATATCATGGACTAGGGCAACTTGGATCCCTGTTCTTCTGTATTCTGTAAGGAAGGCAACTTGATTCTCTAGATTAATATTTTAGCAGATTTTTTTTAATTGTGCTGCTTGTTGCTGTGAGTTAGATTGCCTGGAAACAGTTTTTGTGACTCACTCATTTGTATATTCGAAGTGGAGAAGGGAAGAGGGGAAGGAAGCAGCATGAATTAAATATAAAAATAAAAAGCACTGCTTTGTACGACCTACTTGAAATGCCAGATTAATGTCTGCTTGATTTAGTTCCTTTTTCTCCCCCTTGTCTGTCTAACAAATAGTTTCATAGTACTGTGTTGAACACAGTTTATTTTTGCCACTAAAACCTTGGATCCCAGTAGGGGTTACTAGTGCTATGACATGAGTTTTAAAAGCTCAATACCATGAACACAAATCTTTTTAAAGATGGAAGATTTCATGTGCATCACTCCTGAATCTATTTAACTCTAAAGCACCTTCTCTAAATTGAAATATGTTTCCTATTAATTTTTTGAGCTATTGTGTTACGATAAAAGCTTCCTCGTAGTCCATTTGGTTTCATTACCTGTACTATAATCACTAGACCAAGAAACACAAAGACCTGGAAGTCATGAAGCCTGTTTTCTGTACCCAGCTCTGCCGTCCTCCTAGCACTCCCTGCTATTTAAATTTCCTCAGGAGAAAGGGAAAGGGTGATAAAACTTTCAAACATTTAAAGCAATTTATACCAAGTTTAGTGGTTGTTATTAAATTCCAAAAGGTTGGCTTGTATTTTGTATCTTACCATACCAAATTCCAGTGCAGATCTTAGGGCATTTTAAAAACGATAAGTTTATTGCAGCTTTTCTGTGAGAAAAAAAAAGCCAGAAGGGAATATATCAACTAGCTGTACAATAAAGGACTCTCCAGAGATTCATTAGTAGAGCTGACTGAAATTTCGATTACAATTTGCTGATTAAGTTTTAAAATTTTTCTTTGTTCAACTTGGGAATGAAAACCAGTCCGTGGAACAAATTTTCCTTTGGTTTTGTTTTGTAGACTCTGAAAATGTCATTGAAGAAAATTGCTTTAGGGAATTTGTCATTTTTAAAAGTGCAGCTTGAAACTGAAGTGTCAACCAGAATATTACATTTTTAACAGGTATTATTATTTAATGATTTTTCATTAGTAACAATAACAACATTAGAGAAATAGTACTGCTGATGACCTAACTTGATGTGAAATAGAACACTAGAATTTTTTTAAATCATTATGGACTAAGCCTCTTAATGATGACTGAGATACCTTCTTCTCTAAATAAAATAAGTCTATTAGACCACTTGTTACTAGTATTACTACAGCATAAATGTGCAAATGTTTAGAGGGGAAAAAAGTATTTCACTTGGTACTAATTAGCTACTGTATTTAGTTATCTTGTGAAGAAAAGGAATATACCAATATCAACAGTGAAATGATGCACACGACATTAAGATACAAACTATGTAAAAATAAAACCCCATGCATAAACAACAAAGCTATTTCCGGACTGAATATTATATATGTTAGACAATTCTTCTGAAATATAGACTTTTCCTTTTTATCAGGTTCACTCAGTCCTCTAAAGAACAACTCCGTTTGTTATTCTCTTCCTCTCCTCTCTCAGAAAGTTTCCTCAGCTGGAGTTCATTGCATTCTCATCCAGATTCCCACATGTAGTTGTCAAATATATCTTTCTAAGTAGGAAAGTAATAACCCAAGATGTCATCCAATCCTCAGTCCGCAGCCGCTTAATCTCATATCTGAATCTCCATCCAGCTCCTCTTGATGCCTCTTACCATACTGACTTTGTATGGAAACAAATCTGTCACACTATAGAGCACTGAGAAAATATCAAAGGTCACCTTTAACTATGCACAGTTCAGGAAGAGTTCGTATATGCTCAATATGTGTTGTAAAACATGACTGTTTAGGAGAATATCTTATACAAGTGATCATGGTGCTGTATGTTTGATCTGAGCAAGGCCAAATGAAAGAGAAAACAAATGAGAACAACAAAGTAGGATAACCTTCCTCTCCCTCCACCTGCCCTCCAATATTATTAATTAGATAAATAAAATTTGCATTTAGATAATCTATGAGCAAGTTGTTCCTTTTCAGTAAAGGAGGTGGGGTGTGGTGGGTGTGTGTGCATGTTAAATTTCTGTGAAGTGCAGATCATGATTAGAGTGAATGATTAGAATAGTAAATGATTTATTATTTTTTTTTAATTATTTTTTTTCCTGCAGCGGATATCTTCAAACAGAGCACACCTGTCTTCACATAGTCCTTCTACAGCTAATGAAAAGAGGAAGGCTTCTCCATAGCCTAACACAGGGCATCAGTTCAGTCCTGAATGGCATGCTAGAGCAACTTCACCGTTTTTCCTCAACTGTGAAGTAGTAATCTCATCCCACAGATACTTCTAAGGGTGCTGCAAGGTGTACCTAAGATCTGCAAACCTTTTCACAGTATATTTGAATTCAGTTTACAGGATTTTGTACCTGCAATGAAAAATTGCTAAGGACCACAACTAGAAGAAATTGAAAATCACTGCTCTAGATACAGCCTAAGATTGTTCTTGCGAATCTAAAGTTAGCTGCTGTGAGAAAGCCTTATTTACTGTTTTCCATTTTCAAAGCTGTACAAACATATAAGATTTAATCGACTGAATTATCTCTCTCAGGTGAAAACTTAGATCACCCTAGCAGTCCTATGATGTTCTCAGTTACCAATGCCTTCCTTTTTACTCTGGTTTCATCTTATTACCCTGCGATGCTTTGGTAGCCTGTATCTCTCCTTTTAAAAGGATTCTTTGCTGCCATCTACTTGGCACAGTCTGTTACAGCAGCACAAAGTGCTACCAAAACATAGTACTACACAACGATTTCCCTATCTGTGTAGGTACATATGGAACCTTGCTCTTAGACAGTGCTAAGATTGCCTTTGGAGCCACAGTAAAATGAAGATATACTTTTAAAATGGAAATTAGTAGCATCACTTACTGTACTAGCTTCTGTTAAGTTTATAGACATACAGAGTACAAAATAAAATATTCTGCTACTGAATAGTGTGGGAAGAAGTCTATTTGAGGATAAAAGTGAATTTTGAAGTCATTAGTCTCATAATTAGAATGCTCTATTTTTATCTGCATACTTTTGGGAATATTAGAAAAATGGTGTAAGTGGAGCAGAGATAAATGTTTGACTTGGGTTTGTGTACAGCAAAAGATGTACACTAAAAAAAGAAAGACATTATTTTTACTGTTTGTTATAAAAAGTCAGTATCAACTGAAAGAAAGTGGACAAGTAACGAAACTTCAGCAACAGACATATCTCTGCTTTTAATAACACCACCCTATACACTCCACCATATAACAGTTGGTGAACAACATGAACAATGGGTGCCAAACCTTTCAGTAACCACTTCTAAAACACTCTGGAAGTGAAACCAACAAAATTACATCAGTGAAAATTCACTCATCTCTTGTGGATGCTAATAGACACAAGCCTTGACATAGCGCCCAAAGCCAAAATGTGCCAGCTACTCTCCACATAGCTTCAGCAGAAGCTTCATCGGGAAGGTACTCCAAAACAACCTTCCCCTTGCAAGGGACGAGTAGTTCTGAAATGCAAATACCGGGGTGAGCGCAAAAGAGTCATGCTGAAGACTGGACAAATCCCCTGTCAGACAAGCAAGGGAAAAAAAAGAACAGGGAGGTGGGGTAAACAGAATGCTGATAAATTAACATAGTGATCTAAAGCCACTTTTCTGTTTCAATTATCCTTGTCTACATAGAATCACCTCAGTGTTTCCCAGCCACTGACAATCAGAGTCAATTCATTCAAATACTAATCCTATAAATGGATTGTAAATAACTGGGGTGCTGCATCCTGAAACAGATGAAATATTAAGCAAAATGCTGCCATTTCCTGGGAAAACAGAGTGATGGAAATTCTGATTTGAGCATGAAATTCTTCCTTTTAGAATTGCTTAAAATGTAATCAGTGGGTGAGATACTATTTCTTAAAGGTTTTGTGAGTGGAAGAGTAGTCCTGGTTCTGACACCTTGAGGCACTACAAAAATACTAAATATTAAATAGTAGTCAGAATCTGCATAAACAAGTACATCTGTCATTATTTAAAGGCCCAGCAATGACTCTTGGAAAAAAATATGAAAAAGACTAAGACATGAAACAAAATAAGAAGAGAGATAACAAGATGTCATGAAAAACCAATGAAAACCGTATGTCCAGCTAGAAATTTTTACAGTCTCTTCACATGACAAACAGGCAGTGCTGCCATGCTGTCAACTGAAAGAGAAAAAAAAAAGAAGAAAAAAAGAATAGGAGAGGTCCCTGTATTTACTCTGAATGTTTAAGTGGCTCTTCCTCAGAGGCCTTTTTGTTCTGGAGTTGCCTTTCATTTCCAGAGGCATCAGAGTAGAGGCATGCATCCAGCTTCGCGAAGATATGCTCTTAAGACAGCACCAGCAGACACTCCGCTCTGACTTCTAGCATTCACCAGGAGCACCTAGTTTGCCGAAGAAACCTGATGCTCTTACACGAGATATAAGATTGTTGTCCCAAATGCATACCAGAGAGCGAATCTCTCCCATAGCGTTTGCTTCCCGTGATCACAGTCATCCGGAAGTGAGAGCTCAGGGACTGACTGGTCTGTCTGCCTGCAGTATGTAGAATCCCAAGCGCCTCTTATCTTGTTATGACAGTAATGCAGGATAGTTTGCTTCCCCCCATTTGCACACACCCTTGCACAGCCACCTATGTGACAGCCAGCTGCAGATCTTAGGACAACAGCACCTGCGTTATACCAGTGAATTTGCTAATGAGCAAAGCAAGATATTTTATATGTATGATATGTTAATCAGTGCAAGTTTTGTTTCCCACCCCTGTAGTGCTTTACCTTGGGTTTCACCCTGAAGAAGGCCTCTGCTGTGTTGGGTCAGCACTTCTACTGACATCAGTGTCCTGGGGCTGCCGCAATGATAATGCTACACTTTCAACAAAGCCAAAGCTTTTACTCACTGAGTAAATCCCTGGGTGATTTGCACCAGGCTTTGAGCAACTCCACCTAGTGAAAGACGTCCCTGCCCACGGCAGAGTGTTTGGACCAGATGATCTTCAAAGATTTCTTCCAACCTGAACAATTCTGTAATTCTACGGCAAGGAGATTTTGTTTAAACTATTATCACAGTTTTGGAACTAAAGAAATATGGACATGATAGTTTGGTAAATGATGAAGAGGCTCAAGAAAGCACATTTTTATCTATCAGGCACACACATTAATTTTCTGAATGGTTAAACTGAGAAAAGTCCTTCACCGGTGGCTCCTTTACCTTTTAAGATTCAGCCAGCTTTGTTGAGGCTACCCAAGAATATGGAAAACAGAAACTGTTCCTACTTTTTGTTCCTGGGTTCTACGAACAGTGGGACACTTTATATTTTTCATCGCACAGAACAATTCCTTTTGTATAAAGCAGGTTAGTGGAAAGCTGACAATAGCTTCTCTTTATGACAGGCTTTCTGTCAAACCTCATTTAAACTGCTATCTTCTAGAAAAACCAGCGCAATTAACTGTCATGCTTTAGCCCCAGGCCCTTCCCCCACAGCTGACAACTAGAACCACATGCCGCTCACTCACCCTTCCCCTGCACCTGATGGAATGGAGGGGAGAATCAGGAAACAAAAGGCAATGTTCATGGGCTGGGATAAGAACAGTTTAATGGAACAGCAAAAAGGGAAGAAAAACCCAATACCAATACCAAACACAAAAGATTATACAGATGGTCTCCCAGGGCAAGAAAGATGGAGTGTCATGTTGGAGTGCTGCGTTGTTGTATGTTGCATCTGGGACTTGTAGCTGGTGTACCTGGCATGGTTCGTGCCCCCAGTTTGCAGCCATCGCCCTCCATACCATACAGGCTTTAACTTCTTGGCTTGCATGATAATAGTGCATGTTTCACATTCATGGATAATCTGTGCAATAGTGTCCATGGTCAAGTCCACCCTCGATCATGAGCTCATCTATCTCTTCTTTGATGACCTGCAGCACCATGGATCCATCGAGGTAGAAATATTTCATCTTCATGTTGCCAGTCTGGACTCCCCTCCATGGAAAGCAAAGAGTGGCCTGCACTCTGCTGCCAAAAGAATTGAGAAAAAAAACAGCAATGTCAGTTGTGGCATACCACTTGTCTTCCTTTGACTCAAGTTCGTATTGCAGCTCTAGCACATCTGGCATGGGAGCACTTAATGGTAGTATGACTTCATTCAGGCCACGGTATACCACTGTTAGTGTCCACTGTCCATTGGACTTCTGCACTGGCTATATGAGACAGTTAAAGGGTGAGTGAGTCTTGCTAGTCACTCCTTGGTTCTCCAGTGGATGAATCAACTTATGGATGGAAACTGAAGAGTCTCGGTTAGTGAGATATTGCTGCTGGTGCACCATTGTTGTACAATTGGCATCTGCTGCTCTTTGACTCTCAGCAATCCTGCAACAGAAAGGTTGTCCAAGAGACTGGGCAAGGTAGACAGCTGTTTAATGTCCTCCATCTCCACAGCTTCTATGCCAAAAGCCCACCAGTACCCTTTCGGATCCTTAAAACACCCTCTTCTGAGGCAGTCTATGCCAAGGATACACAGAGCATCTGGGCCAGTCACAATGGGGAGTTTTGCCAGTCTTTCCCCATCAGACTCACTTCAGCTTCTAATACAGTCAAATGTTGGGATCCCACAGTCACTACTGAAGTACAGATAAGTTCTGCCCCTTCATAATTGATGGAATTAGGGTACGTTGTGCACTGGTGTCCACTAGAGGCTTCCACTCTTGTGGGTCTCTCTTTCCAGGTCTTCCAATACACACAGTCCAATAAACTGTATTGTTCCCCTCCTCTACCTTGTTGAAAGCAGGGCCCCTCTAGTCCTAGTCATAGTACTAGTTGCTTCCTTTTCACAAAAATAAATCAGAAGTCCCTTCAAGAGGATCAGAGGTAAGATCAGCCCTTTTGCTCTGTCTGGGGAACTGCCCACTGGAAACTGGAGCAGTATTTTTCCTGGCAGAATCACCTCTTTTGGTTGTCTTTCCTTGTAACTACTGTACCTGTACCTCTAGGGCTGAGGTAGGCTTCCCATCCCACCTCTTAAAGTTTTCCACATGGCCATGCAGGTAAAATCTCAGGTTGACCTGTTTTGAATACCCTTTATATTCTCTCTCTTGAGCCAAGGAACGCTCAATCCTAATACTAGTCTAATGTCCCTGAGATACTGGTCAGTACAGGTGGGGAGCAGAACTTAACCTTGAATCACTGGAACTCTAGGGACAGGTAGTTTCTCAGCTAACATGTCTGGCAGTTTCTCCACAGCCGAGATGCAAGCCCACAGGGAGGAAGACAGACTTCCCTCATATCACTGGAGTTGGCCAGTCAATTCATCCACCATTTGTTCCTCTCCTTCTTTCCAGGACATTACTGCCAATGAGCTGGCATAGGACAATGGTGCACTTCCGCCACATAGGTTGTGTGCATTGGATTTCATCAGCATTTGTGGGTAAATCCTCATTGTCTGGGTCACTATAAATCACTTCCAGAACAGCTAATTCCCTCAGGTACTAGATACCTTTCTCCATGGTGGTCCACTTGCATGGGTGACATGTAACATCTTCCTTGAAGGGGTACCTTTTCTTCACACTTGACAGAAGTCGCCTCCACAGACTGAGGGTTTGTGTCTTTTTCCCAGTTGCCTTGTCAATGCCCCCTTCCCTAGACAGAGATCCCATCTGCTTGGCTTCCCTGCTCTCTCCAAACCACTGGCTCCATTATCTCAGCATCAGAGCAGTCAGGCAACAATGTGCTTGCTGGGATGATGGCTGAAAAGTTTTTGTATATCTTGCAGCTCACTCGGGGATAGGGATTGGGTGATTATCTTTAGTTCTGCCTCTTCCTCCTGTTCTAGTTCATTCTCACTGTAGTTCATAATTGTTCCTCAATAAGTGAACTGTTGTGGGGTGGGTATTTCTTGTATTTCTTTTTCTGTATAGCAGCAACTGATACAGGCATGGTATGCTTCTCTGTTTCAGCTGCAATGCCCATTGCCTGGATTTGAGTATCCACAGTGCCTGTTGCTGGGGTTTGAGAGACTGTAGTGTTTGGCATGAGGGTGGGAGCAGCCACAATATCTGTTGATTTGTTATCCCTCTCTTCCCCCGGAGGGTGCTGTATGGTGTTGAGCAGTGTTTGGAAGATACTGATCAGTGCCCAGCACAAAGCAGTAAGTTGTGTCTCTTTGGAAAAGCCACAGCATTTTCCATTTAGATATTCTATCACTTCATCAGTGTCCTGTAGTTGTTCAGGCGTGAATCTCCAAACCGCTGGAGGTGAGAATTTCTCTAGATACCTGCCCATATGCTCCCACATGCCATGCCACCCATGACCATCCAGCCTCACGGCAAACCTCGGATAAAAATCTTTCTGTAACCCTAGACATGAACTGAAACACATTCAGAAGACATAGCATAAGAGCATGTTAGCTTGAATATCCACAGAGTGTTCAAAATTCTCAGAAACTGTTGCACCTAACCTGAAAGTGTTGGTGGACCTAGCCTGAAGGAGAAAGGGAAGGTGAAAGAGCAAAGGAAAGTTCCTCCACGCTCCTCCTCCGCCACCCATTTTCCCGATAGAATTGGTGTGGTCACTAATCAATTCCAACAGATGGCGCCTGAGGTAAGGAAATTATGACAGTGCTGCAAACAAGTACCAGCCTAGCCATGTGGTCAGAGATGTTATCATATAATAAGTCAATAATACACAGGACAGCAATATGATAAACCTAATCCTTCTCCCAGAGGTGATAAGCAGCACTGCAGGCAACACATAGTGCGTGTAAGAATTTCCATAACACAGCCATGTGCACAAACAAAGCGACATCGTGATCAGCAACTACTTCACTAATATAGTAAATGCACATTTTAACACACTCTGGTCAGATCTGTTGCTATCCCAAGTCTTCCTTGCCCCAGACTGGGCACCAAAAAAGGACTGTAGTGGTTTAGTCCCAGCCATCCCCCAGCTGGCAGCTAGAACTACATGCCACTTGCTCACTCCTCTCTCACTACCAGTGGGATGGAAAGGAGAATAACGAAACAAAAGGCAACATTCGTGGATTGGGATAAGAACAGTTTAACAGAACAACCAAAAGGAAAGAAAAAAAAATAACAATGATAATCGTGAAAGAATATACGGAGCAAGGAATACACAACACAATCTCTCCCCAGGTGGCAACATTAATATGCAGCCCGCTTCCAAGAAGCATTTCCACTGAGCAGGGATCACGAACTCCAGACTGCAGGTCATGCCAAAGCTTGCCCCCTGTCCTGGACAGCAGCTGGCACTTGAAACACAATAGCACCAAACTGCATGGTCCTGGAGAGCAAAGAGCATGCTGGACCACCACAACTCCCCATCAGCAAGAGAGAGAGGTTCCCCCCTGGCCAGCCTCTATTTTAAACAGAGCATGTCTTTATTTGGTATCGCATATCTCTTTGGCTAGTTTGAGGTCATCTGTCCTGACTATGTCATCCTCACAGCTTCCTGTGGAAATTAACACTACATCAGTCAACCCAGAACATTCACAAACTCATTCTTTTCCCCTCTGAACATCTTTTCCATTTTATTGAGCAGGCATGCAGAGAGCACTCCCTCTGCATACAGGCTGTCGTGACATATTGATTTGTCTCAGTTGTTCTATTCCTTCAGGACTCCCCTGGACCCCTTTTCCCTTGCCTGTCTTCAAACAAATCTACTTTTTTTTTGCTGACCTGCAACTTTAATATCCCTGAAAAAAAGACAAACAAAAAAAACCCAGAA
This sequence comes from Pampusana beccarii, assembly GCA_013399365.1. NCBI lineage: Eukaryota > Metazoa > Chordata > Aves > Columbiformes > Columbidae > Pampusana > Pampusana beccarii. The sequence continues at coordinate 28,167 of VWYH01007298.1, forward strand.
CAAAAAACAAACAAACAAACAAATGAAAACAAAAAAACCCCAAACCAAACCAAACAAAAAAACAAACAAAAAAAACCCACCACAAAACCCAGGTTCCTTCATGACAACAGAACTAATGAAATCTTATTTCCTATACCTTTAGTTTCAGAATGAGGTTATCTTGTGTTGATAGAATGCAAAATTTAAAGCTATGTTTTTGGAGCTGTGTCCGCCACCATGTTGATTCTCTAAGGTCTTGTAGGAACTCGCAGCTGTTCTTTCAGTGGGTTCCTGAGAGGCTGTCCTCAGTCTTCCCAGCCACTTGTTTCCACAGATTTCAGGCTCTTAGTCCTCTATTAGATTTGGTTGACATGGACTGTGATTATCTCATTTTCCTCATGCTTTTGGTTGGTTGGTTTTTGGGGTGTGTGTGTGGTTGGTTTTGTTTTTAAATCTCCACCTTTGTCAGTGTGTTTTTCAGTGGCACATATAGGCATAATAGTGGTTACAGAGTGCTTTTGTGCAGAGATTTTAAATTCAGTGTATGGCAGCATTCTGTTTGCAGCAGGGAGGCAATGTATTTTTTCCTGTTGAAAGGTAGAAAAAAAGAATGGAACCACTCATGATATTTTTATTGTGGATAGTATTTTACTTTTAGGATTTATTGCTTTAGAAATCTTAGTAGAACAAACATGAGATCTTTTGGGATTAAAGTCTTTGAAGTAAGCACTCCTTACAGACACAATTGTTCCCTTTTATATTTCTGTTGAATAGCTGCTCCATATAAACGGAACATTTCTAGCCAACTCCTTCCATCTTCCTCTTCAAATGACAGTTAAGTAAAATCCATGGCAGGAACCTAATCACTAATATTTTTATGCTGAAATACACATCTAATTACACTATTGCTTTAGGAGTGGCTGCTTATTAATTATGTCTTTTTTTTTCCTTGTGGAATTTGTATTGCTACTCTGTGTAATACCTCTATGGTATTGCAGATAAATATCCCATAGCACAAATCAAAGAGTAATTAGAAGATGAGAATGTTAGACTGGATTACAGGTGAAAACAGTGACTACTAGCACATGGTGACTTATCTCACCATTATGGGAATGACAATATTTTCATTTCAGCTTTTCAAACCTTTGTTACAGGATGAAAATTTCTTAGCTAAATATTGATGTTGCATTTTGTTGGAAAACTTTGTAGAATTTGTACGTCTTTTTAATGAAAGATATTTACACATTACACATAACCAATGGCATATCAACAACACCCTCTATATTATCCAGAACTGTTATCAAAAGAGTACTGCTCCTGGAGACAGATAGCATACATCCAGTAGGGCCTGCTCTCTGAACCACATACAGCTAAATTCTGTGAAAGCTACATGCACGGAATGACTGTATCACAAATAACCACATTCCACAGGCCATAAAACATTTTAGAACAACTAACCAAGCCAAACAATTTAGTACAAAAGATTCAAGTCCATGAAAATAATGTTTCATGGAAACAGAGCAAGAGATATTTTAGGTGTTGCAACGACCTTCAGTCCTTTTAATACTATGGAATTTTCCTAGATGAAGATGTTCAGCCAGATGACGTGAATACTACCTCTGTAATATCCTCATGAAAAACCATGCTGTACAGTTTGGTATACTACTTATATAGAACTTGCTTAGCATAACTTGCTTAGCATTAGTAACTAAATTTTCTGAAGACTTAGGCTTCAAGCAGTGGAACTTTTACCCAGAGATGCTGCAGTTTTATCTAATTAAGTAAAAGAAGGCCCCAGAGATTGTTCGACCTGGAAGATAAGCAAGCAAGTAAGGCTGCTACAGTCACCAGCTGATTGCAGCAAAATTACAGATAAGAGAAGAAACAGCCTGCCTAGAGAAAATGAAGGGACTCAGTGAAGAATGGGAAGATCCCAGACAATATTACTACTAGGCAGAGCTGTTGCATTAGAGGTGGGGAATTTAGATTGTCAAGGTGTAATTGCTCAGGGATCTCTTTGCTTGGAGTCCCTCTTTGGATGCAACCAGCTTGAGCTGCTCTGCTTGTTGGATAAAGAAACCACTTATTTACTTAGTGGCTTGACAAATCATCTTCTTTGAGAAGGAACCTAGGGCTGAGCCCTGTCGACAGTGACATAGTTCCTGGAAGGTGGCATAATTTCCTCAACAAAGACTAGGTCGGTGAACAGAGAAGTGAATTAAAAACTGAGGAACTACTGAGCTCAAGCTGTTTTGGTCAGTGGAACAAAGTCCATCTGGAGGCCAGTGGCCAGTTGTATACCGTGGGGGTTGATAGTGGGTCCAGTACTGTTCAACATCTTCATTAATGGCACGAATGATGGGGCAGAGTACACCCTCAGGAAGTCTGCAGCTGTTGAAAAACTGGAAGGAGTGGCTGATGCACTGAATGATTGTGCTAATGTCAAGAGGGACCTTAACAGGCTGGAGAAATGGACTGACAAGAATCTGATGAAGTTTAATGAAGGGAATGACAAAATCCTTCACCTGAAGCAGAATGACCCCATACACCAGTTCAGGCTGTGGGCTGACCAAACTGAAAGCAGTTCTGCAGAAAAGGACTTAGGGGTTGTGTTTGACAAGTTGAACATGAGCCAGCAATGTGCACTTGCAGCAACTGAAGGCAACAAGTTCTTGGGCTGCATTAGGAGGATTGTTGCCAGCACATTGAGGGAGGTGATCTGTCCCCTCTACTAAGCACTGTGAGGCCACATCTGGAGTGCTGTGCCAGTGCTTGGCTCCCTACCACATAAGAGACATGGATGTAATGGAGCAAGTCCAGTAGAGGGACACAAAGATTATTAAGAGACTGGAGCATCTGCCATACAAGGAGAGGCTGAGAGAGCTGGGGTGTTCAGCATGAACAAAAGCAGGCTTGGGGGAATCTTATCAATTTCTATAAACAACTGGTAGGAGGATTAAAGGAAGTGGAACCAGACTCTTCTTGGGGGTGTCCGGTAATGGGCAAGAGGCAATGGCAACAAATTGCAATATAAAGAACCCTCAATTTAACTGTATGACAAAAACGTTTTTACTGTGAGAGTGATGGGGCACTGGCACAGATTACCTGGAGAGGTTATGGAGTCTCCATCATTGGGGATATTCAAAACATGACTCAACATGTTCCTGGCCCAGCTGGTCCAGCTGGCCCTGCTTTGAGCAATGAGTTGGTCTAGATGATCTCCAGAGGTCTCTCCTGTATCAGTAGTTCCGTGATTTAAATATACTTGTAGATAGGTGAAGTTTATGCAAGTGATTTTATGCATTAATCAAATAAACAGGTATGCGATTTATTTATAGCCATTCTACCAAGCTTATGTGGTATCATCAAGAGCACATTGTAGCGTTCAGTAGCACACAGTTTCTCAGCTCCACTTGAAATCTTAGAAAATGAGATTAAACTCACTGACGGTTACCATTTAGCCCTGGGTGGTGGCTTAAACAGTGAACAGCAGCTTTCTCTTGCCTTTCCTTCCCAGGGGGGAAGAGAAGTGTAGGAAAGACTTGTGGGTTGAAATGGAAACAGATTGAATAGAACAATAATAAAAGAAGACTGATACAAGGCAACACATAACCATTGGAATGTGCGTTCCCAGCAAAGAATGCCAGAGGGCAGACATTGCGAGCACAGCAAGTCTAGTAATAGCACAGAGACTGGAATAGGCATCAGGAGCAGGAATAGGAGCAGGAACAGAAACGGGAGCCGGACCCTTCCCGGATGGCGGCCATCATGGAAAGAGAGCAAACCCCAACAACTTTCTGCTTATATATGGAGCATGATGTTCATGGTATGGAACACTTCTGTTGGCCAGCTTGGGTCAGCTGTCCTGGATCTGCTCATCTCTAGTGCTATCTTGCACCAGCAGCTGGGCAATTGGAAAGTCCTTCACCTCTTTACAACAGCCAAGGTATCAGTGAATTCTTACATTTTTTTCGTACAAAATCCCAAACACTGGAAAGCTACTTGGAAAAAATTTGAATTTATCCCAGAGTGAAAAGTTTGTAACTTCATGAAGAAAATTAACTCAATTTCAGTCAAACCAGCCCACTGACTCCTCTGTTTTTACTTTGAAACGAACTACCTAAAAAAAATACTTCTAGGCAAAGCAAACAAAACCAGAACTACATACCAAAAATAATAAATAAATGTACCCTTGTGAGCAATGCATACCGTTTTAAAATCTTTCTCTCTCTGATTTCTTGATGGGAAAACTATGTTGGCAGCTGGCTGTAATCCCCCTTCTTCAATAACAGTAATTTTAGAATCATAGAATGGTTTGGGTTGGAAGGGACTTTTAAAAGCCACCTAACCCAAACACCAGTCTTCCTCAAAGACTATTGGCATCAACTTCTGAGTCTTTGTTACCTACCCCAAGATACCTGCTCAAGGGAGCAAACTGCAATTCCTCATGAATCGAAACCTCCTACAAACTGCAGTTTTTTCCTAAAAGATGAGTTAGTTGCTCTTCTTAACTAAATCTTTTTTAGTGTCTTTCTACTCCTCAGTAGGAGAACAACCACACACTAGGTCAATCACAGTTCTTACTAATTCCAGGAAGCTTAAACAATTTACTTCTTCAGTCACCACTCTTGCTGCTGCTGCTGTGATAGATGAGGGTGACTATACTTTTAGGCGTGGCAGGTTTGCTCAAATTTTTCTAACTATGTAACTATCTCATCTTTATGAACTGATTAGTTTTGGAAATACTTTTGATGTATCATAAAATAAATAAGGTCAGACAAACATTTCTTGGTTCATGGTCATTTCATGACCAGTGTTGGTGTAAGCAATTAATTGATTCTACATGAAAGAAAGAGCTAAAGTCATTTCATATTTTTGTTAGTACAGAGCAGCTTAAATGCAAAATACAGGACAACAGTTGCAATGACCAGGGATGAACTCTGTCATTGAAAATTCTCATCACTGGGATGCTGATTAGTGAGACGTTGGTAGAACTTATTTTGCCAGTTCAGTTGACTTCCCTGATGCACTATATGGTAGGCCAGATTTCAGCTGTTTTTTATGGCTGTATCTTCATTGGTTCAACCTAAGTGCTCAGGCTCACCATGGCTGAGGATCTAGCCTATATCTTTTGAACCATCATTATAACTCCTGAAAGCTGATGTATGCTGTTTTTAGAAGAAGATGCAGGAGGGAAACACTGAAAGCATTTACAGCAAATTCTAATATTTTCAGCCAGTCACACCAAGGGAATGTGTTAAAAATACACCAATTAGTATCTTCATTTGCCTCTGAAATATTCTTTAGCTTGTTTCAGTCTCATTTCATCCTTTCCCGGATTCAACTTATTATTGTTGACCTGAAAAATCCCTGGAGTCTTTCGACTTCAAAGAAGTAAGATCTAAATTTTGACATCTGATAATTGTTTCTTTTCTCTTGACAGACACTTTATCACATGAAGTAGTTTTTTTTTCCGCTTGATGGAATATCAGCTGCGAATATGTTGAACCTAAAGAAGAACATACAACAGCGTATGAACAGACCTCTCTCTCCCACAGAAGCTGAAACACTAGCAGCAATACCTAGCAGACTCAGGGAGTCACAATGGAGTGTGCAATGTGCAGAAATTTGGTTTACTGCAGACAATGTGTGGATGACTCCCGCAGTCTCATTTACTACCTCAGACTGAAGCAACAGTAATTCCACTAGTCCATCCGGTGGGTCCCCATGGGGCCACTCATTCCTCTAGTCCCTTCCTCTCTATTCCGTTCTGCAGGCATTGATAGGCATCCAAGGCATTTCTGACTTGAAAATTACGAGGTGCAACACAGCAGATTTTCGTGAGGGTGGTCCCTAATCCATGTACATGTTGTCTACCTGATGAAAGGGGCATGTCCAATAGTTTACCTAGAATAATTCTGAACAGCCTCCAGGGTGTCTGGAAATGCTGGATAGATGTCAAAACTACTCAAATACCTTTCAGGACATGATAAAACTTCAAGAGAACTAAAACATTTCCAGTATACTTGCTTGTCACTATCTTTGATTTCCATATGAAAGCACAAATAGATCAGTGAAAATAGTCAGCAGAGATACCACTGGAGATTGTTTTCACCTTTGCTTACTGTTGTGTCATCCCTGCTGCATTCAATGAATGAGAAAGTTGTGGTTAAGGGAAAAAATCTGGCTATAGAGAAGTAGAGAGTCATTTCAACGTATGGATCCTTCCTTTAAAAAATAGAAAAGAACAGAAGAAAAGAATAGAAAAAACATGTGCTTTTTTATAAATGGAAAATGAAAAAAAATAGACAGAAAAAATTACTTTTATTTTTCTTTCCCTTATTATAGAATTGTATCAAAAATTGAAGTTAATTAAGGAAATGCAAGTAATAAACATCAGAGCCCAGATATGGGTCTCTAGTACTTAGCCAATTATTTAATTTTGAAGTCAATGTGAATTAGCCATCTATTTTATGTCTGGGGACCTGGACTCCAGCTCTGGTTTTCCTGCCACATCACTGCCTACATTTCACTCTAGCAGACTCCTCAGCACCAGACAAGTGGTGATGCTGGAGATGCTTCACAATTGGTGTCCTAACGTGAAAGTGCAGACCCTAGGTTCTCTCAAATTATCCTCTCCTGTACAAATACCTCTAGCCCTGCTACCCAAACTCAATCTACTGTGCCTTGAAACTGAACTGTGACATTGAAACCTAAGGTCCAGCTAGTCCACTGTCCTGTGTCTAACAGTGTCCCACAGGAAATACTTTGGAAAAAGGTCTTAGACCAAAGCAAGGATGGTGATAATCCTTACCCTGCCAAACTTTTGCAGCCTAGAGCAGGAGGAGTTTGAAGGGCTTCTTTTGTAGAAGGTTAAAGCTGGAGAACGCCAATTAAATTACTCTTTAGGGGTCTGTTCTCCACAAACTTACCTAGTTTCCTTTTTAACCAAAATATACTTTTGCCCTCCACAATAGCCTGTGTTAATGTGTTCCACAATTTATGCTCCCCATAAGGGAGCATTTCCTTCTGTTTTCTTTGGTCCTTGGGCATGCTAATTTCCTTGGGTGTTCCTTACATCTTGTACTATGAGAAATAGCAAAAAATATTTCTACCTACCTCCTTTTCTGCCACCATAGACAGGTATTTTTCCTGTAGCACCTCCAACTCCTTCCCCATTATCTCTTTTCCAGGCTGAAAGAAACTATTCCACATAGTTTCTATGAATGTGTCCTGTGGTTTTTGTCTTTCTGCCACAACAATTGGAAGGCCATCCTGCAATGGCCAGATGCCACAGACATTCCTTCTCATTGTACAACAGCAGCTTTTTCTATAAAACTAATTCACGTAGAGCATCCATAGGAAGGTGTACAGAATGGCTAAAGGAGAAAAGATACACAATAGTCCAAGTGGCCCAGTGGCCATGGAGGTCAGATCCAGGTTTTGGGCCATCCTTTCTGCCACAGGCCAAACCCTCCAAGCAACTTGCTCTCTCCATGCGGTAAGGAACTTATGATCACCTCTCCACTACATTGCAACATTCCTCTCCTCTGCTGCAACCCCCACATCCTGCACCTTCCAGATGGTGATATCGTGAGCAGAGAGGGAGAGACATAAACAAAAGTGCAAGAATAACTGCAAGAAAGTAGTGATACAAGTTGTGCATATTGTGAGGATGCTGTTGTCAAGGACATCCAAATACTACTTGAAAGAAGAACTTCTTGTTTCTGACAGCTGAAGACCATATATATTTATATATATATAAATATATATATTTAAAAATATATATATATATGTATTTTTTCCCCAGAGATTGCTCCCTCATAACTTTTTCTGCAGTGACTTGGGAGCATTGGTCCAGCCACACTTTTTTCCAGGGGTCCAAGCTACTCAGTTAGATCTTAGCACTATCCGATGGGTAATCTCATCAGTATCCAGTAGCTGTTGTTGAAGTTTTCTCAGAAGGAAAGACAATGTCATCTCCTGCTCCAAGTCTGCATACCTCCCCCCCAACTGGGGACCTTAGCTGTGCACCACAAGCTGCTCCTTAAAAAAATATGAATATCATCGGAAGTGCAAGCTTTCCAACAGGAACTTTGGATATATCACATTTATAAGGTCTCCATAGGGTCTGGCAAAAATATACTTTTGGTCTGGACTTAGACAAGTGCCATTAGACCAGCACAACCCTAGAGCCTAGCTGGGTTTTTCAGATGAGCCATCTGTCAGTGCTGTGTAAGCAAAGGACAGTGGCTTTTAGTAGTTAAGTGGCCTACACAATTTTCTTTGAGTGGTGTCCATACAGTATTATTATATGTACTTTCCCTCTATGGACACAGATGCCAGTGTTTATGTTAGCTGGTCTAAATTTTCTACTTCCATTTATCAGTTAGTGAGCACTAAGCTGACTTTGAGAGCAGTTTCAAACTCAGCCAAGGCAGTTTATTTTCCAAAGAAAACACTGTTGACAATAGAAATGGGATTTAGAGACCTCATCATGTAAATGCACAGACAGATTCAGAAGTTGCTCCCTATAGTACGGATTAAGTACAATAATTGGCCTCTATATACCATCCTAAACCAGCCTCTGTGAATTTGTATACATACATTAGACTGTGCTTTTTCTGGTGTTTTTCAAAAAGACTCGAGGTGAGAGATTTCAGCAGTTCACAAGGTTTAATGTTGCATGGCACAGCCTCATTTTTGCAGGTTTATATTGGCCAATATTTATTGAATTTTATTGAAGAACTGTATTCTGTTTACATTCTGGCTGGGATTTTGAGATCCCTTCACCAGACACCCACAAATACCTTACTACTTCTAAAAGTACAGGTTGTACAAAGACAAGCAATATGTAGCCTGTCAAAACCACGTTAAAAGGAACAGGCCGTTACTGAAACTCAAAGAGATCCAAGGAGCTCCTCAATCTTGCAACTTCGGTGGCACTGAGGGGCTTTGCTGTATCTGCCCAGCCTTGGTAATTTAGCATAGACTGTAGAGGAAAGAACATTCAGGTTTCTGAAGTCTCCAAGAGCACACAACAGCAAGTGAAGAGAAACAAATACAAGGCTCTGGCTGGGGTGAGACACCTCTTTTCTGCAGCAGCAATACTCGCTATACATACACGCTTGACACCCAACTCACAAAGAATGGCAAAAAGACCATTCTACTTTGGAATTTCTCAAGGAGCGAAAACACGGCGAAACAACAATACGAAAAGAGCCTTGAAAACTAGTTCTTATTTCTTAAAATAGATCTCCCCAGTGTGCCCACTCCCCCACCCTCCTCACCACTTTTGGCAGGGAGCTAGCTGTACAAAGTAATTAGGACTTTCATGCTGGGACAAACACGCAGAAATGAAAACATTTTACATTTTTCTTTGCCAGTACGTACATTTCTAAGTAAATATTATTAAAGATACTTGCATGAGCAACAGAGTTCCTTCTCTTGGAAGCCAAACAACTTTTTCTGTTTTTATTCTGCAGTTAACAAGGTTATGTCTGATCACAGTTATACCAATGGAATAATTATTCCATGATAAAATTATAAGGCAAGGCTTCATTTTACAAGTGTCCATGAAAGGTGGGAAGGAGGTGATACTGTATAAAATAAAAGCAGTATTTGTCAAATGTCAGTCACTACAACATATTGCATGGAAAGAAAAAACGGCTTATACTTTTTTAAAGACTTGGCCTTGGCATTTTCATTTCTTAATTTAATATCATTTTCCTTTTGAAATCATAAAAACTTAAAACATAAAAAATACAGTTTTAGAGGAATTTTTGAAGTGGCATATATGGCAAAAATACTTTCCAGAAATAATTTTGCCTGGACAAGGGAATCAAGACCAGCCATGGTCAGACATGCCAAACCCATTCAGAATCATTAGTCTCCTCGAAGGATTTCCTTTATTTTCATAATGTTATAGCACATTGCAGTCTTCCACTTTAGTTTACTGCTTTTTTTTGTAATGGGAAATTGTCCTTACACAACAGCATAATCAGTCCTAATTTTGTTAATATCAATCTGTATAATAAAAATTTATGTTTATTAAAAATATTTATACTTCCTCTTCTCTGTTAGGAGAGGAAAATTATATTTTATAATTAGGCAGTGGCAAAAAACAAGATGTGTAACTGCGTTATTAGCATGTGTGAATTCAGAATAGGAAGCCCTGTGAAACTTTGCTTGAGAAAAAAATGTCCTGGGCTTGCACAGTAGGTGACTGTTAACTTGCCAGCTGTTGCCGGTCTCAAAATACCAAGACTTGCCATATTCGTTCGCTATGGGTCAGACTCATTCCTCAGCAGTGGACACTTAAGCATTAGTTAAATTTCCCTGAAGCCTCTGACAGTGAAATATCAGTGATCCCCAGGCCTTTTCCATGTGATCTCCTCATGCGTGAACTTCTCTTCCAGATGTGTTTGCATAAAAGAAGACATAAAGGAAGAAAAATTAAAATATAGTTAATAGAAAACAGCATTAAAGAGGTTTTTATTTATGTACCTGCACATGTATATTTGTGCATGTGTTTATCCACAACATCAGGCAAAACCTTACCTTCACTGATTTTCACAATTAGTTTTACCAAAGGTGCAAGAGAGATTAAATAGCAGAGAGATTAAAAATATCTTCTTTATGGCTGAATTAAATTTTATATCCTTTAATATAGCATCTAAGATTATGGAAAAGGTTCTACTTCATTGTCATACTTTAGTGCTGCACAGCAGAATTATTATTTTGAGCACCTAAGATAAAAACAGTTCCTTCACATTAAAATTCCTGGACATAGCCTCTTACACAGTAATTACACTGAGGTTCAGTCCTTTGGATGCTGCTACCTTGAATAAGCAAACTCAAGTTTGTTTAAGCTCTAGCTTAACCAAGTGCGTTTCAGAACATAGTCTGGAACCTGCATAAAAGTGGGTGCTGGTTAACCAGTGTGTACATTTGAAGTATGTGGCAATAGGTGTTACTTTTGTTCAAAAGTGGTTTTGTTTGTTCATTAAAATTTACCAGTTTTGTAACTTTGGACATAGATATTCTGAAATTCCTGTCTTTTCTGACTTGAGAAACATGCATTTGAAGTCTTCCTCTTAGTGAAGTATCAATAATTAAAAAACGTCTGTTTCAATTAAAACATATGGTTGCTAATAGGATACAGCCATTACTTTAGTTTCTGCATAGCAATGAAGGTGTGAAGCCACCACCCTTAGAGAGTGGATTCATGACCAGCTTGTGTGGTTTGAAACGTGTGATGCTCCCAAAAGGGTCGGTCTTGCCCTCCCTCTGCTCACAAATACCGAGAAAGCAGTATTTATTGTGAGATTATTTTTGCACACCCACAGCTGATGAGTATGATCTGCCTGGGGTGGCCAGAGCTTTAAGTCTCCAGTGCAAACACCAGAGTCGAACCAGAACACCAGGAGCTGTGACAAAAACAACCAGTGTGAATTCAGCAGAGAATGAAACACCCAAGAGCCCCCGATCTGATCACTCAGCACAGCTCAACAGTTAATGATTCAGTGAGTGTTGTGTGAACTCTGCGGGTGGGTAGGTTGCAATGCCTGAACACCAAAGAGTTTTGCTTTGACTATATCTGCAGTCTTTTGACATGTATGACCAGATGAGCCTCTTTTAGAAGTGCCTGCATCAACACTCAATGTGAGGGAGCTGACAGACAGCATGACCACTGCTGGTGGCTCTTGCTTTATGTGCTCCCTTGTAACTTCTCAGTCTGATCTGCAAATCCAGCACTGGCAGTGTGAGATGGCTTCAGGCTTGGTCAGGCCATCTGGCTCTCTTAGAGGCTTCAAATAAGTCCTGTATGTCATTCATCAGCTTTGGGCCAGACTTCTGTGTAGAGGTAACTTCATGTGTAGCATTCAATGTTCCTCTGCTGTCTGGTTCACCTAGAAGGTCTGGGTGCACAGAGAGTATCCTTTGCCCTCAGACCTTTCAAATAAACAGAAGCAGTGGCTCTGTGCTTGCAGTCAACACATCAGACTCAGGTGCAGATGGCTTCAATGTTCAAGGTTAAGCTTAATTTGCTGAATAGTCATGGTGGTTGGTCAAATTTAATTTTGTGATTCTCAACACAAGCTTCTGGTTGGCTTGCCTGCTAACATTTAGTAGCTGTGTATATATGTACACTCATACCCACTACTCACAGTACAGGTTTCATTTATGACTATGTTGCTCTCTACTTGGACTTCAACATATCTCCTGTGACTGTTTCATCCTGGTGAAAAACATACTTCTGAAGAACTACCACAGGAGGGCTCCCACGTTTAAGCTTTCCAGACATGAATGCTTGTGTGTATTGGCAATACATGCAAGAGACTTTATTTTCCTCACTCTTTGCTTTAGTATCAGTGACATCTTGCTCACGCAAGTCAGGGGGCGAGCAGTTGTACCTTGAATGAGTCGTAGTGGCTACTATGAGCAATCAATGTGCTAGGTCATGCTGAAGCTTGCCCTCCATGTCTTTCCCTCTTCATCATCGTTCTCCTGACCTACAGAATTTCCTGACATTTCCAGGCTTGAAATTCTTGAGAGGTAAGTTGAATGGCGTGCTTAAAACATATGATGGAGGCCTGTGAAATGAGTTTGCCTAATTCGGTCTCATGGGCTCAAGCAATTTCTCTGCCTCAGGGAAATCAAATGCTAGTGATTTACCCCCTCTTTCACCATCACATAGGACTAACCATGCTGATCACTCTGGAGCAGCTGAATGAAGCAGGAATGAAGCAGGAGTTCGAGAAATGCCATAGCCCTCTCATCTATTCAGCTTTTCCGTAAGATTAGAGACCTCAGCCATGTCAAAGGCTCTGGCTCAGGTTCACCACGGTAAGAGTTAGCTCCACAGTGTGATTTCATGAAACAGTTTCTCGTCCGAAGATGTAAATACTAAATACCTTATTTGAAAAAGGCCCATTTGTTTAAAGGCTAGAAGACAAAAAGCAGAAAACAGAGATGTGGATTTGTGAACTTTTGCCTTTTTTTATGAAAACTTCTAGCACATCTTAAAACTTCTAACACAAGAGCTTTTTCATTTATTTCTCACTAAGTCGGTTTTTCTCTAGACTCAGCAAAACAAGCTCTGTTTATTAATGTGAGCTTGTCCCAAGATCTGGTTTTGCCAAGACCTGAGCATTAGAAATCCCCTAAAAATCCTTTCCTTCTCATCCATCCTCCCAGCCTTCCTCTCCCACAACATACACAAGGCACTTCCTTCAGGTTTGCTCTGAGATCAGAGTTTCCTCAGGATGTTCAGCCTCAAAGCTTGAGCAACACTGCAGTGCATTAGTCACTGCCGTCACCACAGTTCCCAAATACACCAGCAAGCCAGACTTCCAGCTGATGCAATTCATCAGCATTACCTTGTCAAGTTTCACTGGAGACCTGACCCATGGGCCTACACTGCAGCAAGTGACTACACCCTGGACACTCACTGTTCTTGTTTTGTGGGTAGCTTTAGAGGCACCGTGACCAAAGCAAAAGTGTGAGAAACCCATCCATTATGTTTAGGATCATCTGAATATAAGTTTTTTTCTCAGAGTCAGATACAGATAACATGAAGTGGACCATGTATGCTTATTATCGAGATTTGTAGAAATGTGAATAAAATAGTAGTGTTTTATAGGAATATCTATTTGGCTCTTGCATCCCTCATTACCTAGTGATAACATAAGCATGTGCACAAAAAGTCAACCCAGGGAGTACATGCCGAATAATATTTACTTTATTATAATCATGAGTGAGAGCTCTGCATTAGATATAATTCATCCAAGAGGAATTATCTTCTTTTTCTTCTGTCATCTCTGGATTTCCAGATTTTGAATGACACTTGCAACAGGACAGTTTGTTAGGCAGATCTGTGGTTCCACGAAATGAGGCAGCTCCTACTCTTCACAGCACAGGCTAAAGGGTAAGGACTGTATGTGTTGCTTACAGTGACGGTACTCATGTTCCTCTAAGTAACAACATCGCATTCACAGCACATGCCAAAAGATAACTCTAAAGCTCTGGTAAAATAATATTTAACCCCATTGTCACCTAAATCAGTACAAGTGAAGAGTGAAATCAGGACAGATGCATCAAGGTATATCTAGTATAAGTCAAGTAGGAATCATGTTATTAAAAATGTCCTTCTAATCAGCTTCCTAATCAAAGCTCAGCTGTGTTTTCTGCTCCTGTTTTCCACACTGGATGTGCAAGTTAATGTATTTCTAAATAGTTTTCCAGAGAAGTTTTGTTTTATTTTCCACTTTCACAGAATGCTTGAGTGGATTTTCCTCAGACTTTCTCCCAGAAGCCATTGGCTGAGCTCAGTGATGGAAAATTTCAGCCTAGAAAGTAGAACCTTTCAGAAACTCAGGAGCAAGGGAAAACACTGGACTTGGAGCAAAAACTGTTTTGCAGCCTTAACTACAATACTACGTCAGCAGCCATGTGGATACTATGATACAAACATAGCATTTACACACGCAATTTTTGAAGCTGAGGCAATCAGTGTTAGTTAGTTTATTGACGAGCAACACAAGAAAAAAACCCACAAGATGCTCACAGCTGGGTTGTACTACTGGCCTGATTTGACTCACCAAGCTTTCTCAGGAAATGCTTAAGCATGTTTCATTCAGTAGGTGCAGCCGGCATGCCTGGACACAGCACACCTCTTCTGTTTGATGTGGTTTCATAGGGCTTGCACATCCTTTGTATCACAAAGGCCTGTGGATGCTCAGGGCAAAATGAAATTGGCTGACGATTAAATGGCAAGCACATGCAGTATCACCCTTCAAAAGTCCTCTGATACTATAGGAACATACAAATCAGGACCCGAGTGACAAACTCATTTCTTACAGTTCTTGGCCCTCTGTGACTGCATGACAGCACAGAGGATGAGAAAGAGCAAGTCCAGGGCAAGAAACTCCATAAACACTCATGGAATTTATAACATTTATCTGTAGGGACAACATCATTCATTTTCTGTATGAGAATGAGGAGATATCTAGCTTCTAGGGACAGGCAGCAAAATCATTGTGAGACCTCCTAGTTGTGTGACATAGCCTTTCTGTTTTGCTTTTTACCATCTTTGAAGCACTTCTGTTGATATGTAAGACAAGACTTGCTAGCATAGCCTTAGCGATTTCATTGAAACTCACCCTGAGCACCTACACTGGTTCGTATGAAAGAACTCTTTAGAATAATTGTGCAAGAATAAGTTTCCACAGAGTAGTAATTACTGTGTCCTCCCAAGCCTTCTGCCAATTATTGCTCCCTTAGAGCACTAGCAGCAGCTCAGGAGAAACCAATTTACTACTGATGAACTTTGCAACAGGAAAAATAGCTGACCTAAACAGAAGCAACCTAAAGGTGGGCTCTGGTCTCCACAGCGACCAGAACTCCTGTGCTAGCTTACAGATGGGACCAGAAGAGTACATTTAAAAAGGCAGAATATTTAGCCATACATTCGAGGATAGAAGAGGAATTGATTCTTGCATAAAGTTTAACATACATAGTCAAAGAAGAGAAAATGTATGCTCACTACTGTAGCTGTCGGTGGTTGCTCTTTCTTTCTCGTTTCCATTAGAGGGTGCTGTTGTTTCAAAAAATCCCCAACCCAGGATTTCTGCAATCAAAGAGTTGCCTTTAAAGCAGGTCTTCAAGTTAGGTGGTCCAGTCCAGTTACTAAATGCTAAGCAAAGTAGGAGACAGCATAATTAAACAAGACAGCATTACTTATTTTCCCTGCTGTACAAGTCAGGAGCACTGCAGACATTAAAGATCAAGAGGCAGCAGCTGTGTAGAAACTGTTCTCCTTGGAGTCTCTCATTACACAGACCCTGCACAGAGCCTCACCAACAGGCTAAAAGAACTTTTCACAGTTTCATTCTTTCTCTCTTTTAAAAGGGAAGAGGCAAAAGAACTGTTTACTTTTGCATTTTAAAGTCCATTTATACAAAGGCCTTCCGCTTTGTACAGAAGATTGGAAAGAAACTGAATCTGATATTTATAAGACTTTACAAATAGGTGCATTTCAAACAACCCAGATAAAGCACAAACAAGCACAGGACAGGTTTTCCTGCTGACACATTGGCTATGGTGATTCAATGCAAGCTATCCTCTGCTGCAAGAAGAGATGCTTGATCTCCTCAGCTGTCCCTCCCAATAAACCATCTAAGACAGCCTCCTTCCCACAGAACCTTTTGTCTAGAAGGCAGCAGGACATTACCTGGGGGAGATGCCAGCACTTGAGCAAAAGGCACAACACACCACATTCCATTCCTCTTTTCACTTACGTTCTTTCCCTTCACTGCTTCTGTAGATCATGTATATCAATTGCCCTCAACTGCTCTCAATAGTTGGCCTTCCTCTTCACCCCAGGACCTGGTGTAACAAAGCCTGTAGCCCAGTTCCATCCTGACTGTCTGTATGAAAGCATTTTTAAAGTGCTCAAACTTGGATGATTTTAAAAGAAGACAGCAACAATAACAACAGGTTCCTGGAAGTACAGTGTTGGCTAAGCACTGTCAATATTTGAGAATCTTACAGCTAAACATGTCTGCATCTGCCTCAGAGAAGAGACAGTTGACCCTTCAGGCGTTGTGGAAGGTCCCTGCCTGCCCAAGATCCAGCTGCAGACTAAGGAGAAACAAAACTCTCCCACCACTTCAGTTGCAGGCTGCTGCATTTACAACTGACACTCCTGGCTATGACTTCTACTGGTGTTTAACAGCAGCTGTGCCCCCAGCTGGGAGCTTTCACTTTCTATTTTTAAAATCAGTGAAATCAGGAGCATATGGGGCCTATAATTTACCATGTATTTTTAATAATAAAAACCACTCAGCGGTGTATCAGACTGTAATTCTACTCTGGAGATGCTTTACTCCCTAGGAGATCCTTTATCAGAGCTTAATATACTTGATTATATTGGGTGTGTGACATTCTCCGCAATTTGCTATCATCAGGGGTGCAGTATATCACACAAAAACCTATGCCATACAGTGTTTGTTCCCCACCACCAGGCTCAGAGGCAAATAAGTGACAATAGCTTCTCACTTGGGTGCATAATTGGAAGTTGTGTGTGACAGCCAGTTACCTCAAAGATACCTTATTCCTGTGTTATGACAATAGTTAGTGAATACAATATATTTGGATTCATAGCACATTTATGCATGTAAATGATTTGTGCATTTAAGTACATATATATTTTAAGCAAACCTGTGTTTTCAAGAGGCATCTAATTCTAGCCGGAAGACAAAACTAAACAGGAGAATGAGGAAGAGAAATAATTTAGGCAGTATCTCTCTAGGAGTGAGAAGAAAATGGAGATGGATGGCAAAGGAATAATGTGATATGATTTTACTTGGCATAAACAAGAAAACAAGTATTTGGGAATCATGAAGTCAATTAATATTGTTCTGTTTTTTCCCTTTGCCCCTTAAAACCAAGATCACTTTTCTTCATTTCAGTAGTCATCTAAGCTAAATGCTTAATAATAGCCTAATCTGGATGTCCATTGGAACTAGACCTACTTCTGACTTAGGCTGCTCCAATCTTTGCATTGAAAAGTTTTAGGATTTTTTTTTTCTTGAAGTCAGGAGAATTATACTGATATATAGCTGTTAAGAAATGCTAGGATGGCAAATCACACAGTTTTTGAAAGTAGGGTCTTGAAAAAAACAGGGTAGTTTCACAATGTGCTTTTCAAGAGCCTTTACACAAGCAGATAAGTAACTAACTATACAACAATCTTTCTGGTGTTCCCATGCATGTAAAGATTTTGGGGTTTTTTGCCGAAGGACATTTTTATGTCAATTGCCTTCCATGTGTGTGCTTAAAAGGCCACCCAGAGCTTTCTACATTCTGTCCTATGAATGCTTAGAAGGTCTAAGTAGGCTTATGACCTTCTGTTTATGAATTATCTCTGACTTTCAAAGAGTACTTATTTCTCATTCATTTTACCTTATTATGATCTGGTGGAATCAGGTAACCCTTCAAGGTTTCCTTCAGGGACTATCTATCCTCCTTTGAAGTGCCAACACACAGAAATCATATATCCCTGAGGTGCCTCTGAAATGCAAAGGCACCAGCTCTTGCACAGGCTTCTCTGACATTCACTCTACGTTTGTTGTTTGACTAAGCTGTCAGCCTAACAGGCTTTCTTCTTCCTGGAGATATGTAGGCTAAAACCTTGCCAGGCCTCCATCACTGGTGTACCTGATGGTTGATTTATTGTCACTAATAAAATGAAGCTCAGCTACAGTTGGTAGTGATCTGCTGTAATAAATAATGGAGTTTATGTTAAGTTTCCCAGTAATGTTCGTATTACACTACTACACTGTATTATAGTTGTTGCTGCCTGGGATGGAGAACGGAGAAAAGAGTAGAAAAATCCTGCCTTCTTATCCATGTAGAAGTTGTTACTTGTCATATCCCATTTATAATCTCACATGCTACATTGCAAGTGACAAGAATAAACGTTCAGAATATTCATTTTAGGACCTTAAAAATCTAAGGACCTGCAAGACAATTGCTTTGACTTAGTATCTTGAGAATGAATGAGATGGACAATGAGTTCTGTTCTCAGGACTAGGATGTTCTAGTAGGACAGATGAGGGAAGCTTGCTGAGCCGCTGCCTAGATCATAGGTATAAAGAGAAGCCAGCATCTAAGACAGAAAAGCCAGAACCTTTCAACACCTCTAAATTCATGTGAAATAAAATGATGTCAAATACAAAAGCCTGCTGGCAAACACCAGGAATGGAACAAACCCAATGAGAACCATGTGGACAAAGTTACTCAGCTGAACACCCCTAGACCTTGGAGCCAGAATTGTTTCCCTAGTACAATCTTCCTTGCTGTGAAGCTTCTATGAATGCAATTACTGACTGGCTTAACCGAAAGGTCAACTGATGTGAAATAAACAAATCCTCACAGCATCTTATTTGGCTTCTGCTCAGTCGTCAAGTTCTATTTGTCTTTTATTCACTTCTTCTCTCAAATCATTTCCGACTTCACTGCCTTGGGATTTTTTGTTAGTGGTTTTACCTTTCATACTCAGCCAGTTATCTGCAAAACTCACCACTAATAACTATCACTGTTTAGGGTGACATTTGGTTTCAAGGGCAGTGTTCATCATCCACAGCCATCTCATCAGCTGAACTTAGTAAACAAGGCTCTGGAGAACCAAACACATGCTTCAGCTTTTACATTGTTAAGCTGTTCTCCTCTAGCACTGTCTGATGTAGATAAAATTGATTCACTTAAAAGACTGAACTGGAAACTGAAAAGTAGCTTGGCTAATAATGTCCCATACTTGAACCTGCTTTGGCAGTGGGATAGATAAGATTACTTAATAGGGCTTTTCCATCTCTGGTTTCTAAATTCCCCTTTGATTTCAGGAAACGGCGAGACAATAAGTTAGCAGATATTTATGCTTGTCTGTTTTGTTGGCTCCTTTATTTATCCTATATCTCTTGACTACTCTGGGGATAAAAGAAAACCCCCAAAACATATGATGCAAGTAGGGAGACACAGAGATCAAAACCAAATGAGGCTAGAAAGAAAAATTCTTATGCCATGGTTCAGAAAGTAATGACTTCTGAGCTGCTCTTCAGGTTGGGGGATCTGGCTCAAAAATTATTTCTTTTTCCTGAACCAGATGCATGGTTCGGAAACAGAGTTTTCATCCATGCCAAACATCTTCCATATCAAGACAGTAAATTGACTGGCTTTCAGACCACAAAGGCAGCATCCTGCCCGTATCTGGACACACATGGGAGTTGCCTGATTTTTGTTAGTTAGGACAGGAAAGTAAAGGATTAACAGTTGGAGTAACAGTTAGTCAAAATCCTGGCATAGTTTGTGTACAGAGATACACGCAACCTTGCCAATGCATGAGAAGCTTTCTTGTAGTGTTTGAAGCCTGAAGTTTTCCTACACGGAGGTTACCAACTGATTTAATTTCTCTGACAACCACAAACCTACTAGGGGCTAGGAAAAAAGTAACTTAGTTATTTTCACTTTTTGACCTGAGGTAGAAGTTCAGCTCATGTTCCTGCCATTGAACCAGTCTCAAAGCAGCCATCTTCAGTGTCTCATTTACAGTGACATTCCAAGAACAAAAAAAAAGACAAAAGAGCCCACTCATCTCATAAAACATAACATTCAGGCCGTTAAACCCTACAATAAGACAGAGAAAGATGAATCGAGGTTGAATATTGGGACACAGGCTTGCAAATGTCAGAACTGCTGGTACAAAAGAAAGAAACCAGATCAACGCACCCCTTTCTTATCTCCTCCTATTCCACGAGAGGCTACCACTCTGATGAAGTAGTGGAAAGGCAGAGGTATTGAAGAGACTCTGAGCAAAACAGTGGATGTGGATGTCGGCAGCAGGCGAAGCAGTACATGGCAGAAGGCGCCAAGCGACTCCCGTCAAGCTGGCACATGCACATGGCACAAAGCCTTTCTGTTATACTAGATCAGGTCCAGAAGTACAGTTCAGCAGCCCTACCTCTCCTGCTCGTTCCATGGCGCGGTGAAAATAAACCCATTGTACCACTGCGGCTGAAATGCTGAGTCATTATTTTTCTTTCATAATGTCCATTTCCAAGCTGGCTGTGTTTCTGTGCCAGGGATAATGTGGGTAACATTCACTGTGAAACACTGGCAGTGGGTGGTTTTCTAGGAGGCTTCTCTGCTCATTGGCAAAGAGAAAATACCTCCTTCACACCACCATGCACGCGCTACCAGAGGAACAAAGAACAGAGCAGTGCCTTCTCCAGATATACACTTGCCAGGTCAGTCCTTTAAACAGCCTGCAAGGCCCTGGGGGCACCTGAGGCACTACTTGAACTCCATATGTGTCATAGCTTACAAGACGCATCATGCATGGATGCACAGTCCTCCCACCAAGACTCTGTGCCTGCAGCCTCTTCCGAGCCCCCATCCCAGGAGGAAACTGCTCCTGGGCTGCACGTTCAGCGAGAGCTGCAGACAGCACAGCGTGAACCAACAATGTCACCAACTGGTTGCAAACTGTGAAACCAGAAAGCAATATCCCTCTTTCTCCACAGTGCCACTTCCACCTCTGGCTCTGACCATGGTATCACCTGCTCAGAAGCCAGTCGGGAGCTCTGCAAAAGAGAGCTCTGTCTCTCGAAACAGAGGCTGAGGAGTGGAGGAGATGTTCTGCATTAAGCCTGTTCAGAAAGATTAGGGAGTAAGGAATATTAGGATATTTTGTTTCCCATCTCCCTCTGTGCAAGTAAACGAGATCTAAATGATTCCTGAGAGGAGACAGCAGATCTCAATTTAAGCACTTTCCAGAAAGTAAGTAAGCAAACCCCCCTCCTCCACTTGCCTCCCCAAGTCTGCCTGTTAATGTAAATTTTCAGGAATTATCCTTTTAAGAGATAAAGGGGAGAGAAGGAACAGAGAATAGGATTGTACCTTGCAGCCAACTTGAGAGGGGAGCTGAGCTGGGTTTGGCATAATGCCAATTTGCTGGCTCAAATTTCACCTGTAAAAGCCTTGTAGACATTAAAAAAGCATTCATTATCCACCCAGACACAAAAAACTCATTATGCTCTATTTTTCCAATCCTGCTAACTATGCATAAACTGTTCCTGCTGAAGGACAGTATTACATGCTTCCTTCAGATTACTTGCCGATCACAGCAGCTCATGGGGTTTTGTTTTTAATGAGATGGAAGGTTCTTTGACTGGACTTCTCCCAGATAACCATGGACCTTTATGTGGATTCTTGGTTCCTCTTTAAAGGGCTTAGCTACAAACATGACCCCAAGGCCTGCTCGTCTCTCCTGCTTCTTGGGACATTCACACACAACAGTCAAGTGACTTGTTGCTTGTAGCCGAATGAGTTCAACTGGAATCCAATAGCCCCTGAATGAGGCACTTTCCATAATTTCTGTGTATAACAAAGTCATACTGACAATCAAAGGATACTAAAGTATTTAGGCATTTTGGTACAAATTTGTTTTCTGCATGCTACAGAAAGGTCTATCTTGAATTTAATGATGAATGTAGAAATCCCTATTAAAAGTCTTAGCTGAACCCTGTAACTGGATTTATTTCGGTTCTACATATAATTTTATTAGCACTTTGGTTTCAAGAGGAAATGTGTTGTAGCTACCCTTAGCCATGACATCACAGCTGCTAGCACAGCAATAACTTCTAAGCACCACAGTTAGTGCTTTTCCCTAAGCAAAGGCAACTGTTGTATCTGGTGGTCAGACGCTAAGATAAACTTTGGAAGTGAATTAGCAGGCTGGATTGCACAGGTGCTGTGCTGGATGTGCTCCCTGCCGGTTACTCACAGGCTGAAACCAGTAGCATGGCCGTCTGAAGACAGCAAGTCCATCAGATTACCCAAAGGAGTTCGTATGCAGGACCTTATCTCAGCTAACACCTGGCTTTGATTCAGTCAGATGACTAGTAAGAAATTTCCGACCCAAGTTACATTATTGCAAAATGCCACCAGTTGTTCCATGGCTGCTGTGCGAAACCCTTACAAACAGAGCCACACTGGTAGGAGAGGAGCAAGTGTGGGGTGTATGGCAATGAATTTGCTCTGGGGGCTGGGCTCCCAAAGAGCTGTCGCGTTCTTGTTCTGCAAGCAGCCAAACGCCTCCTCCTGCTTATGCATATATGTGACAGCTGCCGCCTGTTCTGATACCCTTGCTCTAAGGCGTGTTACACCTTTTCCTTCAAGATCCAAAGGCAGTTTGGGACCACATTTTTTTCTACGGAAGGTTACTTCAGCTTGCATACACTCTTCTGTGCAACCCTGATTTCACAACAGCGGGCACTGGCAGTAAGCAATGCTTAACAAAACACCAAAACACTACCCAGCTTCCCACAAAGTGAAAGCACAGCAGAAATGGAGGGGTAGGGGAGGCTTTACTTGCCACAGCTAAAGGCATCCTGCACCAACATGGTTTTTCTCTGTACAGATTCCCTGGACACAGTCTCAGCAGATGAATCACCCCTTATTCGGAAATCCAGATCTCAGACTACGCAGTGGGCAGGCCAGTTGGCTCCAGCTGTTATAAGAGGGTCCTGGAGCCAGAGAGAAGTTGTGATGTGATGCTAAGCGAAGTGCCAGCCCTGCAGTGAGGGCCTGTGAGAAAGGATCCAGCTGAGTGAATCTTCAACCAGAAACGGGGAGACAAGACATGTCTGGGATTGGCACTGCAAAACTATTGCAAAACTAGCCTGAGGTGACAGCAGGGTGTATTAAGAATCTTGTATTCCTCGTGCTTACAAAGAATACATAGAAACCACCAGCCCCAGGCTTTCTTTAGTTCTACGGTCACTTGAAAACTATAGTAAATCTATATTTTTTGGAAAAGACAAAAACCTAACGAGGTGAATGGAGAAGATCTATTTGTTTTCCTGCAGCTTTTGGCCTGTGCCTCTCCAGCTAGGCGGCTGAATTCTCGTTAAAGAAAAGCATGGCAAATCTTTGCACGTATATGAATCACATGTGAGGATTAAAACAAATGCTCTTCAATCCCATGTTTATTTCTCCAAAGGGCAAGGAGGGAAACAGCAAGAAAAGTCTTGAATTGTAAGAAGCATTTGGAACTGGATCCCTTGTAGACACTTCAAAAGGTTCTTTCCCTCCATAACTACCACCTTCTCCCACGTTGGTCTTTACCTGTTTTTCCTCTTGATCCCTAGAATTTTTTTTCATACATGTTCCCAGGCTGCACACTTACAATGCTACAATTTAAGAGTAGGAGAAGATAATTCCTATTTTTAATCCCAGCATATAAAATGTTATCTAGGGACAGGTCATTTTGTACTAAGTGATCAAGCAGAAAAGGATATGGCAGCAAATAAAACCTTAGAAAGGATATCCATGTGCTTAAGGCATTAGCCTGTTAATTCAGGAGATTTGTGTTGCTTTTCTGGCTCTCCTACAGTCTCCTTAGTCCCTCATGGGTTAATCTCTCTTCCTCACTTCTTTTCCTGTAATATGGGGATAATGCTAACCTATCTAACAGCTTGGTGCAATAAGGATAAATTAATTACTGTGTGACAGATTTTCAAACACATTAGTGCTTACCGCCATAACAAAGCCTTTTATGTGAAGAAATACCCCTGGGAAAACAAGAGGCTGGATTTAAAGGCTGCTTTTGAGGTAAATTCCTACACCAGCACTCCCACCATGGGCACACACCCACACCAAAGGAAAAAATAGGACAAATGTACGGTGTCATGCTTTAAAGATCTTGAAAATCAGCCAAATCTGTAAAATGCTAAGGAGGCTTAATGCAATTCTTATACATCCTGGGGCTAATTCTCAGGAATGCTGAGTACCCTCTGCTCCCCATTGATTCCCATTTGTAAAGCACTCAGCAAATTCATATGTAAAATAATCAGTTAGTGAACAAAAGACGCCTGAATGAAGCCTTATTCCTCAGTTTGCATATTTTTATGAATTCAAACACCCTTACTATAATAAGTTCTACCAAGCTCAGCTGCTGTACTCTGTGCATGGTAGGTGCAAAACCTGGAGATCTGTATCTTAAAGTACAAAAAAAACCCCATTGAGATAATCTATTTTCTCCCTATCTTATTGTGCCTCCAGACCAAGAAAATGTCCTTGTGTGGCTCCCAAGAACGTGGTCAGCAAGCAAAAAGGATGAAGATTTTGACCTCGTTTTCTTCAGGCTCCAGCATGGCCTTGGACCTCCTGTTACCTCTCATACGCATCTCTGAGTCCCAAGAGCTTAGGCAACGTGTGAGCACACTTCAAAAACTACTGGCATGTGAGAATCCTTCTCCTTTGCACCAGCTTTCCTCCGTAAGGTGCTGGATTTTATTTTCCACCTGTTCAAGAACAATACAGCAGCTTTGAGTGGGGGAGGTGTTTGATCCTTTCTTAGAAAAGCAGATGGTTTGTTTCTGCTTGAAAATGGAACTTAATTCCTCTCTGGCCTGAGAGAGTTTTTAATACTGAATTAACAATAACCCCTCGGTTTGGGGGATGTGATTGAACCCTGTCTGAAAACACTTTAACTTTGAAGAAGTCAACATCCAGACCTGCACTCAGTATATAACCATAGTTAAAAGCTTCCTTTGAGAGTGTGTGGAACTCAGTTTTTATAGGTGCAGAAGAGGCACCAAGGTGCGATGGTGTGAACTGCTAATTGGGGAAGCGATGTGTGACCAGACTTGGCCACACAGAGGCTGGTGGGCCAGCAGGCCAGTGTGACACCATGGTGGGGTGCGATATGACACCGCTCCCCTCACTGGCAAAGTATCTAGCCAAGAATACGCGAATCAAAGCCTGAAAAACAAATTGAAGTAAATTCCAGCCTGAAAGGCACACAAAGCTCATGCCCAGGATGCAAGCCCCCATCCTTCATCCACGCATCATGGAACATTTGCTCGTAGCAGTGTGCACTGAGCGCGCAGCACACTGGAAGGGAAATACCGAAGGGGGGAGTCAACACTGCAGTCCCTGTTTGCCAACTGGGGAGCGCTACTTCAGTCTTGGACGCGTCACCACTCCTCTCTGGTGACCAGCTTTGCCTCAGACCCACCTCAGAGTTCTCTGTTTTCTTTGGCGGGGCCTGCGACCCCGGGCAACCCAGCCCAGTGTTTGAGCCTTGCCTGGCACGTTGCAGAACGGAGAACACATGTTTTTTTGTTTCAAAGATATTGCTTAAAATAACTCCATCTCTAGAAAGTTGAAGTTGGACACCACCACCCCCCTTTCCCCTCACTCTCTCCTCTTTGCACAGCTGTGGCTCCCATGAGGACCCAAAGACAGATGTGCCATAAGGATCTGGTTATCATTCCTCCTTCCTACCCCCCCAACCAAAAAGCAATATACGTATATCTATATAAATATATCTATATCTGTCTTTCTCTGGGCTGCTGGACAAGAGCAAGTATCTGTGAGAAGGGGTGAAGGAAAGCATTGGCTGAAAAATATCCCATGTTCCCTCTCCACCTCCCTGTCATCCTGTGCTCTTTTCAAATACATTTTTAAACATACCAGTTTTGGTCTGGTTTCCTGGATGGCACATCTTCATGTCTAGCTGGACTCCATCCATTACCTCATGAGACAGGGTAGGACCAAAGTGTCAAGATTGATGAAACATTTTGAGTGAGGGGAAGAGGCTGGGAAACCCTCTCAGGACAGCAGTGGAAATGGGGTGAGGGGTTACTTTTATATTTTATATTCATAGAGCAAATATGTTTCAGGAGGGGAAAAGTAATTTGTATTCTAGAGAGATAATTTGGCATTCCTTCTTGTTTGTCCTACCAAAATGATGAACTGACTAGTTTCATTTTATTTTATTTATTTTTTATTTTAAATTCAGTACCTGAATTTGTCTGTGTTTCATTTTTTTGCGGTTTGGAGGGGGGTGAGTTAAAATGCCTGCCTTACCTAGAGTTCAAGAGTAACCAAGTTACTTCCACTTCTGGAGGGTCTTACATTTTACTCCAAATTGGCACAAGATCTATTCAGTTATTCTTAGCCTTGCTGACACCTCTTTGCTTTTGTTACATTAATGCATGGATGTAAAGAGGGAAGGGACTCTGAGTTCTGGATCCTGTTCCACTGAGCTGCTAATTCACATTAAGAAAGGTCAAGTCTAATAGAGCACTGCCTTATGTTGAGGCCAAGAGGAAAAGGAATTCATTTGAAAACTCATTTTCCAGGTGTGTTAACCCCTTCAAGTACCATTAGACTGCATATGTGTCACAGCAGCAGCTCTTTTATGGAGGAGCCCAAATAAACTGGCTTATTCCTCAGCTTTCAACTCCAATTCTCTACAGCTCAGATCACAGCTCTGCTGTGGTTATGACTGCTGCTTAATCTCACCTTGTATCAGGGTGTTGCCTGCCAGGAGTAAAGACACTCCTGCCTACGAGGGTGTACAGTTTGTACACGTCTGTTTATATATCAAGGCATTCGCTGCAGAGTGAAGAAAGGCATTTAATAATTTTTTTTTTTCGTTTGTAGGCAAATGCAAAGGTACCCTCACAGGTGAAAGGGAAGACTTTTTCTTCTTGGGGAAAGACAGAAGTGTGAGGAGCTACTATGTAGAGGGAGTTGATCTTTGCTACTTGTATTCCAGCACGATCTGCACTAAAGGATCTGAGCTGTTAGAGGTACTGGCTTCTGAGGAGTGTCTGCCTGAAACCCTTCACACGTGGTTGTCAAATATGAAAAGGAAAGAGAGAGGAAGGCTAGACGGCTGTTCAGAAGGTACTCAGGGAGCTGAAAACAAAGTTTACCATTTGGTAGATGATGGATAGAAACACATCCATTTGAGTGCCTGCTCAAGGCATGAGACGTATAGGGAGTAGAAGAAAATTTGCTTTTGTTAGAACAGAGAAAGCCAGATCATGGTATTTGGCCATACCACAAAACCTGAAGCTCATTTGAACACTTTAAGAAAACAAAACTCTGGGCTCAGCTTCAAGGGAAAGAGCAAACAATTTACAGTCCAGAGCAAGTTAAGAAACATTTTCCTATGAGAAGGACAGAAAGCGATGAACAAAACAAAGCAAAATCACTGTTCTCAGAACCCAGTGGTTCTATGAGAACTTGGTATTGATCCGACTTCTGCAAGGTGAAAGCCCCAGGCAGTCTAGCAAATGTAGATGCACAGCCAGCTTGTAGTGCCCAAATTAACTTTTTAAAATGCAAAAAGACTGCAAAACGAAATGAAAACAAAACAAAAGAGATATCCTGCCTGTGTATATTCTATTCTTTTGGGTTGTCTACTTCTAGAGGGAATCTTTTTTCATTAACCTCAAAGCAGTTCATTTTCAAATCTTTTTTGAAGAGGAACTACTTTAATGGTGGGGTTTTCTTCTAAACATACAAAGTTTAATTTGTGTCCCCAGTGAGGCTACATGTGTGACATAAGCCAAATTTTTAGTATATATTCCTATGCACATGGAAACATAACAGTTCATGAAACATTTAATGAAAGTTGTGTACGATCTTTCCTAAAGCTTATCTGGACAGTGGCGATCTCAAATAAAGCATAGAGCTAGCGCTAGAGTTGGTGCAGTATACAAGAAAAGCTATGCCTTTCTTCATGAGCAAGGGCAGGAGAGAAACCACACTGACCAGGTGATATGATGGGAGACAGGGATGATGTTGCAGAGGTGTCACTGGAGAGCAAAGAGATGAATCCCCAGCCCGCAGCACACGGTGCTCTTGGTCGGCACTGCCCTTTTCCAGGCACTTTGATTCTTTGTGAGGCTGTCAAGCAACTTCCTTCCAAGAGGGGAACTCCCTCGGTGTTGGCTGGGAGAAGAAATTCAAGTCTTCGCCCCATGTCCTTCGAGAAAACAAGAATCTCTCAGTTTGGGTTTATGAGAATATTTCATATTTCATTCCAGCTGGAGGGAAAATAGAGAGAAAAAACACGCCCTTTTCTTACCCGGGCTGGAGGTTGTCCGTGAACACAGACTGTAGGTTTTTCCACAACAGTTTGAGTGTACCCTACTTCCCACCCCTGCTGAGAAAGCCTCAGTCCCAGGGGAAAGCAGCACATCCTATGGTGTACAGGCCTCGGGGGTAGGCAAAGCACTATGTCTGGCTGAGGCAGGCTTAGTGCCACTGCATTTGGCACAGCTAACGATAAGGCTCCCCTTTGGCTTGCCAAGAGCAGCTGTTGCATGCAGAGCACCATCAGCACGTAGCTCGGCTCTGATAATACGTATATTCAGAAAGTGTGTTTGGGTCTTTTGTCACCAGTTACTAGTTACACAAAGGCCCAAGCTTTTTTGCACAGAATCAGAAATCCTAGAAAGAGTCCCAAAGCACAAAGTTGTTCAAGATCTGAACTATTTCTGGGGGAAGAGGCTGAATTCAGGCCATTACAGACTGAAGATGCCAAGTCTGGATCCAGACTCAGTTTTCTGGGAAGGATGCTCAGGTCTGGGACTGCAATCTGTTCCCCAAAGGAAATAACGGTGAGATACACAGTTCAAATTTTGCCACAGCTTATGTGTTCATAATGTGAAGCTCCAGCTGGGACCTCTCTGCTTAAATCAACCAGGGACTCTTGAGGTGCAGAGACAGGACAAGAGCCAGCGGTCCAGCTACCTTCATAGCCCACTCCAACTTTGAAAGGCAGGATCTGCTTTGGAGAGGAATGGGAACCAAGATGGGAACAAGATGGGAAACAAAGTGAGCACCAACTATGTGGGAGCGGGAGAAAGCAGGAGGGTCCAAGCAATGTTGTCCTGAAGTCCCAATTCTCCCTACATTGTACTTAGTATTCTGTTGCGAAGTGAATACTTGGAAAATGACACTTCCTGTCACCCATGCCTTCTCACCCTGTCCCCTACATCCGTCCTGGGCAAGAAGAGAGCATCTGTTACAGCAGTCTGGTCTGCACTAGTGAGTGGGTAACTGTTTTCATGCAACACCAACTGTGGCCTCCAGCAGCATTGTGTTTGAACTCCTATACGGTATTTTCTCTACCTTCTGTTGTTATCCTACTTTCTGCCGGGGGCCTACAGCAAGGGTGAGGAGGAGGGCAGGGCAATTAGATTCAGAGCAATAGTGATCATGATAAGAAGAAGAACTGATGCTGAATGCAATTCCCATTTCTCATTACTATGCTACTGTAGCTATGGCTTGGCTCTCCTCCTGGCCTTGGCAAACATGATCCACTTCATCTCCCGCTTCTCCTGTTGGCTGGGCTCCCATCCTCCTCTTGGCTTCTGCCACCAAACTCCTGGCTGGCTGCAGCAATCCCACATAATATTTCACACAAATTTATATGAAGCCCGTTACAAAGCTCAGCAAGGAGACACTGTTTCTTTTTCTTGATACAATTAATAATTTATAGCTCTGGTCCAAGGATCAGCCTGTCTCCTATGTAACCGCTCCTTTCTGTCAAAAAGGCTGAGAAAGTGCAGTACCCAATGGGGGCAGGGAGAAACCTGGCATTCCCTCCCTCTCCCACACAACCCCAGATGAAATCACGACCTCTTGCTAAGCCACCTCATTCTCTCCTGCCTGTTCCCCGTAATGCCTTGCTCCGGGTGGCCCCAGGGCAAGCTGCTCCGCCTGCCATGAGTGAGAAGCCCACTGTGCCGCAGACCAGCCCACCCTCCCAGCACCATGAGCTTGGCCACCTGGCTTTTTCTCCTGTCTGCACGATGACTCGGTGAACATGCTCCAGCTGCTCCTGTTTCTCAGCCCGCCACTGGGAATATTGTTTGGGATTGCTCTTGCCTACTTTGGTTCCCGTTGCCTTGTACCGTCTAGTTTATCTTTTGGTAGAACTCCCTCTTTTCCCCTTCTCTGCTCCCACTTTTTTGAAGTATTTCTAGTGTTGTGGCTGTTTCTTTTTTAAAAACAGAAAGCTAACCCACAGTATAACGTTTCTGCAGCTAAACGGAAGACCCAAGTCTCTGGGCTTGTCAATCTAAGACCTCACACTAGTGCTGAAATTCAGAGAAACAGAAAAAAGGGGATCTCTTTTCTGCTTATAACTGTGGGTGTCCACCTCTTCACTTGGTATTTCCTTACTTGAGTCCATCTGGCATATCACACAATTTCTCTTCTTCCTCCTAGTCTCAAATACAACATCAAGAACATAACTAAGAAATCTATACTTAACAAAAAGATATATCCCTCTTTTTAGCATTAGGCACGGAAAGGGATTGAAAGCTGCAATCTGTTTGTTTCAGTATCTTTTCTCTGATATTCCTACAAAATTCTTGATAGTTTGGTTCAATAAGAGATAGTAAAGGAAAAGGTAGTTTAATTATGTGTTTAATAATTACGAAGACTAGAAGAACTGGCTTTAAAACTTTTTTAGGCCAAGCACCCAAAAGGTCACATGTGTGGTAAAAGAAGGAAACTAAATAAGATATTGGCCTTTTTCTCTTCTTTCCCATCCCACAGTTTCATTATTGAAGTATGTTATATTTTCTGAAGCGCAACCACTAATTGCTGTTAAGTGAATTACTCTTGCCCAATAGCTGCAGTTCCTCTGTTCAAAGCGTATTTCCCAGTTCCCACGTAATTTGGTGAACAAATTTTAAGACTCCAGAAGTCTTTTACAGTGCTCACAGGCTTACCTGCCACACAAGAATTTCTCCTCAGCAGATAGTTATCTTTCACTGGCTCTCCAAGTTGATCTATTGCAATCTGAGATTAGAACTACAACCAAAACCTTAGGAAGCGAGGTTGAAATCATACCTCTAAGGTAAGGGTATTTCTGAAGGTCAAATTGCATGACAGCTTGTATGTACCATTTTTGTGGTACAATCATTTCCTTCTAAATTGGTTCAATATCTGAATGGCTGAATAGGCAGCAATTGTAGGTAGCATTTATTTACAAATCATGTCTTTGTAGAGCACTTTTTACAGCCCTCAGGAATGGCCTACGCTGGAGACTTTTGTTTGAACAATTAAAGTAAAGAAGTGGATGTTCAGTTCAGTTTTGAGAAAAGGAGAAGGAATTAAAACTAAGATAGAGTTATATACAGTTCTATATATTTTCCCCAACATGTTTTTGGAGGATAGCAATTTCTTACCACACTTCGAGTGAAAAATGCCATAATCTTTTATTTTAGACATAGACCTGACTAAGGTTAGGATTAAACTAGTTATGAGAGAACCCTGAATCAGCCAGATATTCGAGGGAGACTTGCTTGTATATTTTCCTTAAAGCAAGAATCCCCCCTGAACACCAGAAGGAATTTCAAAATGCTGGAGCTGGGGTTTATGAGAACCTAAACTGAAGTAGGGATCTTTTTACAATGTAGAGAAAGAAGATCTTCAGGTTAGCTTGAACAAAAATAAAGGAATTTGACAAGAATTCTCCCTGCCAGCTGTGCAAGGTGACCGTTTCTTTCAGGTTTGCTCACAGCACAACATCATTTCGATGTGCGGCATCTGCTTCCTGGGATACAGCAGCTCTGCACAGACTTCTCTGGGTCCCTAGGAACAGTCCCTTTCTTTCCACCCCCGGGAGGGAGGCCTGGCTCTGTGTCTGCTCCCTGCTCTTAGAAGTCCACGATTTTCTTCCCTGCTTAGAGCTGATGCTTGCAGTCCCACTACCCTAGGATACATCTGTGTGGATACTCTCAAGGAAGGAGCAAACCTTCCCATTTTCTCTCCTGTCCAGCAGTCAGAACAGGGAAAAGAGGCAGTTCTCCCTTCTGTTGCCAGACAACTCCATCTTAAAGCAGTATACCAAGGAAGAGTATCTTATACTCAGAAATAATAGGTTGCCAACAAATAAAGCAGAAACCTCCTGCCACAGGATAAAAAAAATCCTCATTTTTTATTCTTTTAAAGTAGCACACCATATACAGAACCTAGTTTAGTGTCGCCTCCCCCTTCCTTCAGCTTCAGGCCAATGTATCTCACTCCAAATACTCAGATCTTTGCCAGATAACTGTCTTATAACTGTTTTTATGCATTGAGAAGTTTTTCAACTTGGAAGCCCGCACCAGTGTCTGTGTTCTCCTGTCCAATGTCAGATGAAAAATTGCAATGACATGCTATGGCATGCTGCTTTCCTGCACCTAGGCTCCAAAGCCTGCCTCATACTCTCTCCAGGGTGAATCACAAGAAGTCTGATCTTCACGAAAGATTTAAAGGTATTGTTATGCTATTTGACTTCTTGTGTGGTAAAGAGAACGGGAGCATTGCACAAGAAGCAATGTTGGTCTCTCAGCTGGGAAGAAGCAGTAATTGTCTTTGATCACCATGGTTGGGGCTCCTTATTCCTTGAGAGTGAATGTTGCCAGATGTGCTTGACCTGGACGATGTATACACAAACTGAGGAGGGGCTCTTGAATGTAAACCAGCCAGTACAGTGTGAGAGGAAGTAGTTAGCCCAGCCTCTATTTCTGAGCCAACTGCGTGTGATTTCAGGGCTACCTAGAGATTTGACTTAAGTGCTGTCTTCCGTACATCAAAGATGTGAATCCTGTCTGGATGATATAGAGAGCCATTGCCTGCAATATGATATACGCATCCACTTCAGACATGCCAGGAAGCCCATCTGTTTACTTAACTTTTTATGAAAGCAGTTGGGAGGAAGAGCTTCTATTTGACTGGGGTGTTATTTTATTTATTAATTTTCTCAGATTTGTAAAAATAAGTACAAATTATGTGGAAAAAAAGAACCCCCTTCTGGTAACAGAAGTTATCAAAATAGTCTTTGAAAGAGCAGTGTATAGCAACTGTAGAGACAGTGATACCACTAAGACCTCACAGCAAAATATGACCAAACTCTATTTGTTTCTAAGGAATTACCTTCACGCATTGCACTTTCTCTTTCTTTTGCCCTCTTCCTTCCCCGAGTCCACCGTCTTCACCAGACACGGGCTAAGCTGTGCCAGGCTCCCAGGATGGTCATTGACAGGATTCTGGGGAAGACTGGAAGCAGGAACACACAGCATATCTCCAAGCAGAGGAAAGCAGAGAAAAGCACATCAGAGAGATCTATGTTGTAGGCTGTATCTGAAGTCATTTCATGGTGAGGGACCATGGTAGTTCAGAAGATGGAGGAAAGATTCAGGGAACAGTGGATGCAGAGTAAACTTCTGTCAGGACTTCTCACAATACAAAGCACTTGTTATGGTAGCATATCACCAGCCAAGTGCTGTGTTATCCCTTTTTTTCAATATTCTGGTTGCCACAGGCTCTGTTTGTGACTTTGAGCTGTTCACTTAATGCTGCAATATTTTAACAACCCATCTGTTTCTGGATACTGACAGAAAAGCCCTCTGGGAGTAAGCTCTGGCAATTTGAGGTGTTACTTCTCCCATGGGTGACCCATCCAGCATGTAGCATTGCTGCTCTGTGGCAGAAGTGAAAGAATGGGCTACAAGTTCTTGCCTTGTATCATCTTCATTAGTAATCTATTGTATTGCAGAAGAATGAAAGCTTGCACTAATATTTTGGACTGTGAAATGAGTAGTCTGAGCCATGGACATATGTCCTATCCCACCACTCCCTCTACTTGGCAGCAAACTCTGCCAGATGGCCATGGCATGCTAAAGCCATCAGTGCATGTGAGTCTGTGCCTTGAATAACCAAGTGGTGGCAACTGGTTACTGCACTGAATACACCATAACAATAAAAAAACTTAATGAAACAACACATTTTCTTTATATCAGAGCTGGTTTTGAATAGCTTTTGGGGAAAAGTAAAAAAATGTTATTGCCATCTTTCCAATAAGAAAAAAAAGGGAATTCATTTGTTGACATAGAATAAGATTTGTGCCAGAAAAGAGGCTGTAGTTATTTGCACAATTTTACTTGTGCAGACACTCAGGTACAGATGCTTTCACGGAAACTCTGGCTACATAATAGTATTAATTTTGGCTGAGTCCTGAGACTATTTTCAGAAGCTTTCAGAAATTTACAGGAAGTACCTTTCCTTTTCATTTATGTACAGTGTTATTGTTAGTTTTATGTATTAAACAAATAAACAGAGATACTTTTACTTTGCTGCTACTAGATTTCATGCTAAGAAAGGAGATGTGGTGAAGGGGAGAAAAATCTTGGCTTTAACTAGTTCAAAACCAAAGCTCATGGCAACCTAAAAGTTGAATGCTTTTTCTAGAAAACCTGGTCTTAAGAGCAGTGGTCTCCTCTGAGACTGCCTAGACTGCTGCTTGTGTTGTGGCAAAATAAACAAACAAACAGAGTAAAGTAAAGATGAGATGGCCCCCTGAGATTCAGATCTTTCACTGTGTCTTTCATGAGTAATGAATGGGGTGACCACATAGACTTGGAAAGCCCTGCAAGACTTGAGTCTGCTGCTGAATTTCAAGCAGGCAGAGTGCAGGATTATATGGGATTCACTGGCAGTATTAGAGAGTCAATTAAAGGGGCTTCAAAGTAAACCAGGAGTTTTTATTACTCACACACACGGGAAAAAAATCTAACAGCTGCTCTTTACTCTCACTGGTGGTATGTAAGCAGAAACTTGAATTATACAAAAGAATCCTAAGAAACTCCTGGAAATGGCATCTCTCCAGCTTGGGTGTCCAGATCTGTCGTCTTGAGACCCTTTTATGAGTACGAATTCAATTCTCAGCAGTAGTAGGGAAACTCCAGTTCAGCCAACCCACCTGATGTGACCATATATCCCAAGGTACTTTCCCTTTAACCTGGGTGGTCTCAGCCCCCTGAAAGGAAGACTCTATGGAGAAATGACACACAAGGTACATGGAGCACATGTTTGTCAGTATAATAACACGAAGTCTCCAAATATAAGCATACTATGTTGTACTGATCACGGCTCTTAGCCTGTTCTCAGAGCTCTGTAATTAAGGCTTTAAGGACTTACTGGAGCAAGGAAAATGAGGACTTTCTTCCAAGCTGCACATGGAGCAATGGGAAGAGCTATTTACTAGGCGAAGGACATGTAGTCCTGTCCTCTATGCCTACCACAGATGACAAGACAGATCCTTTTGGCTGCATTTTGTGGCTATGGCACTGGATCCCTCTTTGCTGCCAGTAAATTACTTGGGTACGGCCTCTGTTTCTCTGTTTCTTCTTTTCTGCTTCATTGCTTTTCCTGAGGGGATATCAGCAAAACTTTAAAAATCATACACAGACTTTGAACATTTCTTTGTAATTAATCAAGACCTTCACATATTCTGTTCATGAAGAGACTAACATTTCCTTAGCATGTGAAGGATTACACAGTATTTGAGGTAGTTGTGAAGATGCAAAACTTTATAGAAGTGCCTTGTGCTGTAGAATTCATATGTGTACTCTAATGGTAGAAGAAAGAGAAGATTTCTGTCTCCAGTGCTGTCATGGTCTGGTACCTTTCATGAGCACCAAATACATTTTTCAAACCACTATAAAGAATGAAAAGCCAAAGCTGATAAATATTTTTAAATATACTTTGAAAGAAAGCCAGTGTTAGAAGAAAATAATGAAAGAAATCCAGTTCCTTGTGAAGCAAGCAACTGTATCATAAAAACTATAAGAAAATGGAGAAAACTAAATTAAGTCATTAATTACTAAAAGAAAACCCAGCCCTAGAGCTGAAACAAAAGGAGGCTGCATGCTGAAAACTGTACATATTAGGAGAGGAATGAAAACAAAACCAAACAATAACTTCGCAGTCTTCTCTACAAGCACAGAGTTTGTCCTGACCACAGTGTTCTTCGCCTGGTGGGAATGCAGAACAATGGAGGGCTTTGAAGATTAATGGCTGTCAAAGTCAGAAGGGACTTGTTGGACTTTCCGCAGAAAATAAGTTATGGATCCTCAACCAGTGAGGCCACAAAATGTCACTCAATATCAAGCCTAAAATATAAAGAAGCCTTAGACTTGTTCCATTTTCAACTAACTATAGGCTTCCTGAAGGAAACTAGATAGGGAATTTACAATAACCAGGACTGCTATTTATAAAGTGAATCGTAATGACTAATCCTGAATCCACTTGGCCAGCCTTAATCTTTTTTCCCAATTGCAAATGGAAAGGATGGTTTTTGGTTTGGTTTGCTTTCGTGGTTTTTTTTTTTGGTTGGTTTTTTTTTTTTTTTTTTTTTTTTTTTAATTTTTTTTTTTTTTTATNGAAATATTCAGCTTTCAGAAGAAAATCAAAGTTGCAGATGCTTATAACATTTTGACACCACATTTATTCTGTTGAGGATCACATCATATTAGAAGACAGTTTTTTTAAGAGCTTCCTTTCCCCCAAACAGATTCACCTCACCAACTTCTCAGATGGATATCAGCTAAATCCCTCAATAGCTTAGATGTAGGTCTTTATTCATGTCTGCTGTGAAAGTACTAAGGAATAATGGGTCTTTGCATTACTGTTTCATGTTGCCATCCAGAACACCCTCTAACTGTAGAACAAAGTGACGGAAATACATGCATGCTTTCAGCTCCCAAGGGCTTGGGAGAGAAAGAGCTTTGCTCACCATCAGTCTGAGAAAAGACAGAAAAGTAACCAGCCTTCTCAGCTTAATCAAAACCTATTCCCCAGAGGAAGGTCCACAGAAATCCTGTATGAAATTCTGGGGCAAGTCTCAGCAATATAGACACCATGATGTGACTCTGAGCCATGGCTTCTGCTGTTCTTTCTCCTTCTTTGTCCTGATAGAGGTATGGGCTTTTGGGTGCTGGCAATACTGAGCTGGAGATGAAGATGGCCGTGGTTAAGCAGAGCAGCAGGTTACATACTGGGTGTTAATGTGCAACAGTTAGTTGTTGGATGCTCTGGAGAATGAGGAACAGGCACAACTGTGGCAGGCTTCTTTCTTTGAGTTAGGAGCTGACATTCACCACTAGTAAGTGAATGCTCTCAAATGCTCTCATCTCTGTCACTAATCAAAGGTACAGTTCAGAGCAGAGACACTTTTTCTGCAGTGTTTCTATGACTTTCTTCTCTCTGAAACAGTTGGATTCAGAAAAATAATGGTTTATGTTATCTCACATTCGTCCATTGTCCGCTTCCAAGAGACCATCTCAGATGTGGGTGATTTTTTCTGAAAAGTGGGATGTAAGTTCTACCCTGAATCAAATGTACAAGGCTGCTGTCCATAATACATGTCATTACTGCAAATTGGAAAGGAAATAAACTTTCATTCCTCAGAGCTTGCTGGCTGCCATAACATCTTGAGTTGTTCCACACATTCATTACACTGTACAAAGAGCACTGAGTAACTGGATACAGTGTCACAAATTAAAATAAGAAATATTGCCTTAATTAAAACACTGGAGTGAATTTGTTCAATAATTAGCAGTTGCATTTGTCAGGAAGGTGGTAGGTTCTACTGTGCGTGTTCAGAAAGAGACCACAGGCTAACATACACTATCTCCCTTGAGAGCATGAAGTAAATTGATTAAACAGTGCCACAGGTCATGCTAAAATTTATAGTCAAGGTCTCTAATGTGTTTTTTGAATGAAAGAGTAATACCCCTATGGCTTTTACTTCAAAACTTTTGGCAAGCTCCCTATTAACTTCACTTACATGCCAGCATGGTGGCCAGTAGTGGGAGGGCACTTTATTCTAAGGTACTAACATCTGTGATTAGGCAATGATTTATGACTTTCTTTAAACTCTGAAGTGACTTTTTTTAATAGGAGTATTTTTGGCTGGGTTAATTGAAGTAAAAGTTGACTGATTTATGATTTAATTTACAAAACCTTTTGCCACACCTTTAATGACGAAACCTCCTTTTTCTTTTTTTTTTTTTTCTTTTTCCCCATTGAGGCATATTTTCCATTACTAATGCCAGTATGGCATTAGAAAAGCCATTGCCATCTCAAACACCACTGAAAGCCTCCATTTCTTTTTGGAAACTGTTTAAGTTATATATTTAACCTGCTTTTTACTCACCTCCCTTTCCCCAAAAACTGTAAAAAAAAATTATTACTAGAACAATATAAAAGTTTAAAAAAATCCGTATCTTCTGTCTGGCAGAGAGAAATCCAGTGAGATTAAGGTTTGTTTTATTCTTTTCTTTATAGAATATGTGGACTTCTCATGCTGTAGTACATACACCCAAGAGGGTTAGATCTTATAAGCAACCTCTTTAAAAAACCATTTCAAGCTGCTGTAAATGCATTTCTTCTTGGTAATGACTACACTGTTGTCATTTAGTGATTACAGGGTGGTATTTCTGAAGTGAGAGGTGAGGACAGGCATGACACCAGCCTCAAAGCCACCAGGTCCTTTGGCCTACAAATGAAGCTCTTGGAAGTCAGTCTTGATGTGGTGAGTGCTCTACTGGAGAGTCAGGGTGACTCATCCCTAACCATTACATTTTCTGGAAGTGTAAGTGGAGGAAGATGACATGGAATAAAGGATGTAAAGATTAAAATCTGCTAGTCCCCTATTTGAGTTAGTTGTGTCAAGTCCATATCTTTTGAAAATCTACCCAAACCTTTTGGAAACCTACCCAGTTTTAACTATGTGACAGACATTTCAGACACCATAAAATGCAATTCTACTGTTTTGCAAATTTTTCACAGTTCAATTCTACTGCTCATCAGCATTCCTGCTATAGCCTTTAACATTCACCATGCAACTAAGCAACCACAGGGATCCTCATGTTTCAGAGGCTCTAACCAAAATTTGTTAGTTGTGTTTTGCAAAAGGATATTTTGCGCTGTCAGTAAGCTAGCATTTGAAATGAAAAATTCCTTTTAATTGTCCAGACAGAAAGCCATTCTGTCTTTGCAATAAAGCTACAAGATAATAGCAGTTAAATAGGTGATATTATAGGTTAACACACGCTGAAGAATAATAGCAACTAAAAGCAACTTCAATAGGAAAGTAACTTCATGGGAAAAACACTATTTCTAATATTGCTTGGGGGAAAAAAATGAATGAAGAGTTAAAAATAAGAAGTGACAAGGTGTTTGTTTGTTTTCATGTGTGTGAATTTACTGATGCAGGACAGGGAAGATTTTCTTTGAAGAGTGTAGGCAAGAAAGGACTCAGGTGTCCCACATTATGCCCTTTGTGACTGTAAAGGAAATATAAGAAAGGTACTGTTGCAGGTAAGGTCATTTTCTGGGAATCAGAGAACTAATGTAAGAATCTACAGAACTGATAAGCTGGTAGAAAAGAACAGATACAAATAACTCTGGAATGCAGCCCTCTGTATGGAACTATGCCTTTGGAGAAAAGTCTGGCCCTAAGTATTTTTCTGTCTTCTGTGCATTTCTATACTAGCAACGGGTCTCTGGAAAACAGAGCATCCACCTGTGTGCACATTAAGCTCCACTTTTGAACAGCACTGTTGAGGTAATGTGGCAGGAAAACACAAAAGCAGAACTGCCTGTGAATATTTCCAGAGTCGAATAACACAAACAGAATTAGTAAATTTGCTAGTTGCTTCTGCCAAACAAAGGTGATACTGATATTTTGGTGAGACCTGAAGGCATTCACAACGATGCAAGGTACTGCAGGAACTTTACTAAACAGTGGTGGCAGGCTACTTACTTGACTGGCTGTAAATATCTAGAAAGTCATATAATGTTAGCTTTGATTGTTAACTATTGTTTTTATCATGTTTGACCTGCAAAGGAGTATGTGAGGAAACTGCACCTTCATAAAGCACCAGTGTGAAGTTTTTGGAAGAAGCTATGTGTGGCTCCTAGCACACAAGAGCAAGTGCAGCTCAGACACTGAGACTCTCAGTCTGCATCCAATGTGTCCACCTTATGGTGGGTTTCTTAGCTGTAGTTTTTATTAGCTCAGTTAGAAAGGTGAATCTGAAAAACAACTCACTGAACAACTTAAAGAGCTACCTCGCTCATCGGTGTTATCGAGATTTTAAAATCAGATTGCCTGGAGAGAGTGTTCTCCAATACCACAAAATTATGTGATGAAGTCAGCAAATCTTCAGTACTTAAATCCCTTAATTAATATCCTCAGAAAGTGCATCAAGGTTGAAGAATAGAAACGTCTTACTATGTACATTCAGATAATTATCTTTAACTCCCATGAAAATAATGGAACCATTTACTCAAACTTGGCATTATTTACAAAATAAGACTTTAGCAAGCAACGTATCTTGAACACTTTTACTTCACCGTTTTGAAACTTCACAGAGAAAGGATAGGCTCTTTTCTATGCTCTTTTTGTGTAAGAATTTAAAAATGAGGGGCTGGAAATACATTTCTTTATGGCGTGAGTATAAGTTTTGAAAGTTTCAGTGTCAGAGAAGAGATACATGAGCATCTGAAAAATAATATTAGAACAAATTTTGGAACTTTACTAGAGCAGATGTTCCTTTCACCTGTTATATTTACCAAAACAAGATTTATTTTGAGGTATTGTATTTTTCTGCTGCTTCTATCTAGAAATTACTTTGTGTCATTGCAAATGTAGGAGAAAAAGGGAAGTACAGAACACCAGCATTGGAGATGTGAATCAAAAAAATGACCTTGAAATTCAGGATACGTTGGATTCAAAAAAATGTAGTACGGCTGGCTAGAAAGCTATACACTTGCTCTTCAAGAAGTCAGAAGCAGAATAGCAGAATTCCCATTAACTTTGACTTCACTCTTTCTAGTCAACAGCTATGCTCAGGTCTCGATTTTCAACATAAATTTTACCCCTGTTTGGTTTGGTAATTTTGAAAGATCATTGCAGACACTGTGCAAGCCAATTTCTTACCTCTATAGCAGTCATAGTTTTCTAGTTCCAGAGGAACAAATATCTATATTTTTTAAAAATTTCTGTTATTTTTCCTTTTTTTTTTTTTTAAACAAAAAACTCACTTGACATAAAGCCTAATAAAAGTTGTATTTCCATCAACACTTTTCCAGGTCTTACTCACAATATCGGAAAGACTGTATAGAGGGAGGAAAAAAAAAAAATTCCAATCAAAAGATATTTTTTTTACTGGTGACAGAGAGAGCTGATGATCAGTCAATGTTTTCACAGGACTTTACCTCCAGTGAGTGGAACAAATCACACATTTTCCACCCAAGCAATTCAATTTAGGCTTTTAGGGAAAACTTTATGTCTAATAAACAAAAGTGTTCACAAGAAAGCCAAAATATTTTTTTTTAAATAGAAATTTTTTAAATAGTACTCCAAGAAACGAAAAATTCTGAGATAATTGCTGAAAAATACTAAACTCTTCAGAGAAAACAAAACCAAAAATCTCTTTTATCTGCATTTTTCAAAAGAAAAGAGCCCATCTCTAGTAAGAGGCTTTTTGGGCATTCATGCAGGTACCACCCCAACACGTACATTTGGGCAGGCTCAGGCAAATACAGCCTTGGGCAAGACACACGTTCATTTCAGAGGGCTACAAAAATGCACAGAGCATTAGGTAGTGCTGCAGAGCAAGAATTACAGTTCCTACAATCTCTGTGGGTAAATTCACAGCAAGAATATTTTGCACACCGTGGTGTTTGATGGCACTTTTGCTGATAAAACTTACCAGTACCTTGTTTACCTTAGAAACTTCCTCCAGGATACCTACAGGCCTGTGGTTACAGCTGATAGTGATTTCTTCCTCATCTAGACTTTCACTGCTCCTTGAAGTGCATTGACTCTGATTTTTTCTTTGTTCTTTTTGGTGTGAGTCCTACTTGCACTGTTGAGTTGTGCCAGATGCTGTGAAACAGATGTGCAGTGAATGGAAAACCAAACAGATAGTTGCACAACAGCAAAGGTATGTCTATGTATTTGCAAGCAAGTGAGATCTATATGAAGGCTTCTTTGTATGCAGCACTTCTGTAAAGGCTTTTGTAGTTTTCCAGGGGAGGAGTAATTCAACAATAGCTTTTATTCTAGTTGCTTCCATGCTTTATCTGTATTTGATGTGAGAATTTGCTTGAAATCTAGAGCCTGCTTTAAACATTTTAGCTGAATACAATCTATAAGAAGGTCTTCCTTTGAGAAAGCTCAAAGATGTGTTCCCTGTTGATCTGTTAATACTATTAACAGTTCTGAGGACTGTAGCCAGCAAGGCAGACCCAAACAAGGAAATTCAGCAATCTAGCAATTCTACCATGCTGTAATTCATTCAAGACCCATTTGTCATGGGATTGATGGTCAGAGGTGAACCTGGTTTTGTATTTAGACAGAGACAGCTAACTTCCCATCTCTAAGCACATGGGACTCAGAAAAGAAGAAGGGGCATGGTCTCAGGAATAAACAAGAGATCAAGCAGGGAATGATCCAGTGTAGAGATTTCCAGTTCAAACAAGAAGGATGGCTGTGGTGAGAAATACTTTCTCATTCTGTCTGATCTCTGATCTCTTCTCTTTGGTGACCAATGGTAAGACCCAAAGGAATGGCAGGAAGATGTGCCAGGGGAGACTCAGGTTGGATATTACAGAAAGGTTCTTCACCCAGAGGCTGGTGGAGCACTGGAACAGGCTCCCAAGGAAAGCAGTCATGGCACCAAGCCTGACAGTATTCAAGAAGTGATGGGACAATGCCCTCAGGCACATGGAGTGAATCTTGGGGTTGTTCTATGCAGGGACAGGAGTTGGACTCAATGATCCTTGTGGATACTTGCCAGCTCAGGACATTCTATGATTCCACAAACATCTGCAGAACCAATCATCTGTGCAATTCTTACCCTTACTTAGCAAAGCATCAGATCGCATCCATCACTGCAATCTTACACTGTTGGCCTTCGTTGTCATATGAGTTATTCTTGCAGCTGAAGTGAGAGTCTTTTTAGTTAAAAAGATGAACACATTGGCATAATTGTATGGAGATTAACTACAAAAAAATATAGAATAAAAGAACTCTATGATGGTCTCAATGTGACAGAGAACGCTCTTGATACAAGGTGTCTCCATCTCAACCCAGTAATTGAAACTGTTCTTTTTTTGATTCAAGCCTCAGTGAGCTTTCTCATTTAATTTCTGCATCATCCTCCCCACACTCTGAAGAAAGAATTTATGATTCCCATTTCTAGCTGGGAAAAAGGTGAACCCCCCCCAAAAGAGATCCAGAAAAAATTTGCATAGGGTTTTTCAGAAGTGCCCAGCTTTGGAAGTTAGATAGATGGGCACCTTTGAAAATGTTTCTGGTCAGTCTGTGCATATTTATGTGGCTAGATATCATAAAAAATCTTGGCTTAAAATGAATTGACAACCATTGTATAGAAAATCTTTATCAGGACAAGGCAAAGAAAACAGGGAATCTCCCAAGTCCACATCCAGTCATCTTCTTTCCTGACAGAAAAGAACAACATTCAAAAACTTGTGTGTATGCCTTTGTATCTGCCTATATCTGTCTGTCAGTAACCTAGATTTATGAAATCTTGTTCAGAAAGTACTGAATCAAATACATCCCTACTATACTTTATGGATCTGACAGAGGTTGCAAAAGGAATTAATCAGACCAAATAAGCTTCAAAACACATATTTTATTATAGTTTTGAAGGGGTTTTTTTCTCAATATTTTAATGCAGTCTGGAGATGTGTCAGTTTCTTGCATTTGTGCAATTTAAAGACTAAAAAATTTATAGGATTAGCGGGACACTCCCAGATAGGTTGGAGCATGTTATTATGTGTCAGTCTGAAGCGGTGAGGAGCAGTAATTGCTGAGCTTTGACTGCATCTTGTCTATGCTCTGGGCAGTTGAGGGTGAGTATACGTGTGTTCGTTTTATTCATGTCTGTCATAACTTGCTTTATGGATTCAACCAACCATTTGTCTGCAGCCTGGCTTAGTAATAACTAAGACAGAGGAAGGAAGGGGACCAGGGGGAAAAAAAGGTAAAACTCTACAGAAGCTTGAAAAATACAAATGCTAGAAGAGAAATAAATTACTTTATACTGTGGAGCAATAGGATTAAATTCAGCTGGGAAAAATTGATGAGAAATAAGGAAAGTATTCTTGTCACTAAAATGACATGTACAAACTGTTCTAGACAAAAGTATTAGTAAATGTACAGTATGAAGCCAGTTTAAATAGACTGCCAGATTTTATTATACAGCCTTTATTATAATTATAGAATCAAACAATCATGGAATGTCCTGGGTTGGAAGGGACCCAACAAGGATCATTGAGTCCAACTCCTTTCCTTGCATAGGACAACCACAAGATTCACACCATGTGTTTGAGGACGTTGTCCAGTCACTTCCTGAACACTGTCAGGCTTTGGGCTGTGATTATCTCCCTGGGGAGCCTGTTCCAGTGCTCCACCAGCCTCTGGGTGAAGAACCTTTTCCTAATGTCCAACCTAAACCTCCCCTGGCACATCTTCCTGCCATACCCTCGGATTCTGTCATTGATCACTAAAGAGAAGAGATCAGCGCCTGCCTCTCTTCCTCCCCCTGTGACGAAGCTGTAGCCATCATGAGGTCTCCCCTCAACCTCCTTTTCTCCAGGCTGAACAAACCAAGTGACTTCAGCCGCTACTAATACAGCTTCCTCTCTAAACCCTTCAACAACTTCATGGCCTCCTCTGGACACTCCCCAGTAGCTTTATATCCTTTTTATCCTGTGTTGCCCAGAACTGCACACAGAGCTCCAGGTGAGGCTGCACCAGTGCAGAGCAGAGCGGG
This sequence comes from Pampusana beccarii, assembly GCA_013399365.1. Lineage (NCBI taxonomy): Eukaryota > Metazoa > Chordata > Aves > Columbiformes > Columbidae > Pampusana > Pampusana beccarii. The sequence goes on from VWYH01007298.1 coordinate 73,163, forward strand.
ACAATCACCTCCCTCGCCTGGCTGGCAATGCTGTGCTTGATGCACCCAGGACACGGTTGCCCCTTTTGGCTGCCAGGGACATTGTTGGCTCATGTTCAACTTGCCATTGACCAGATCCCCCACATCCCCCTCCGCAGAGCTGCCCTCCAGCATCGAGTACCCCAGTCTGTGTGTACAGCCAGGGTTGCTGTGTCCCAGGTGCAAAATCCGGCACTTGTCCTTGTTAAGCTTCATGCAGTTGGTCATTTCCCAGTAATTACAGAGACCCATGTTGAAATGAAGAGATTCAAGGCCTCTTTCTTTCTCACAGTCAAACTACTGTCCTGCAGTTGTGCAATTGCTACATCATCCCGCTTTGCTTCATCATTCAGCCTTTACACATGGCAAATATGCCTGTGAATCCATCTATGGAAAAACACTGGCTAGCATCCATCTCTTACTTTGCACAAAAAAGGCTCTGTGGTCTAAATGTTTTCAAACATACATGAGACATGGACTAAGTGCCCTGCTCTTCTGCTTGCCCCAGGCTTTCCTGAGGTTTTGCAATCCATCTATCTGTGTCACATCCCCCTTTCAGCTAAGCAACTGTGCCCTCATTGCTGCTGCTTTCTCTTTTTTAGTCCTTCTGGAAGTGCAATGGTCTCCGGGGACAAGCATAAAGCATGGGTTTCCTATTTAATGAGCATATACTTCTGAATATCTTGGTGGCCTGGGGGGGGCTACGGCTTTTTTCATTACTGTATGAAATATCAAAATAAACCAAGATTTTCTAGTGGTATTTAAAATCTGGATGAACAAAAGGGCAGGCACAGCAGCTCAGCCAACTGGCCCACTATCTTGTTTCAACCAGCAGTCAAACTGGATGCCTAAGGAAGAATAAAATAACACAAATACAGTGACACTTCCTCAGAATACTTTCTCATATCTCCAGCAATTTGTGGTGCAGAGACTTCCTGGGCCAGAGGCAGTGGGGAATGCAAGAGCTCATTGCTTCTCTTGGAGGGACTGCCAGCAGAAGTGACAGTGGTGCACCACAACTCCTCAGGCACTCTACTGGAAGTGCTGAATGAAGTATGGAAGAGAAAACAGATGTCTTTCCCTACAGCATGAAAAACAAATAAAATTTAGGAAGGTAGATGGGGGGAAAAAATGTGAGAAATGGTTAAGCCCATTTGTATTCCTTAAGTCTACCAAGAAATGTTTACATTTTATCATATTCACACGTACAGTTATAGATTCTTTCTATAACTAATCTGGATTTTATGCTATCTTTCCTGCACCTTCACACATAAAAGCAAGTGGACTCACATAGTGCAAGCATACAAGGGTTACACATCATTCTTCCTGCCTAAACAGTGCACCTTGTTTTCACCTCTATTCCACAGTGTCACAGAACAGTAAGAAATTTTTGTTGTTTTGTTTTGTTTTGGGTTTTTTTGCAAATAATACAATGTGCCTGTGTGAAGTCTAGACCAAAGGCAAGTGAAGTGTCACTCAGTGGAATTACGAAGTATGACTTTGCATGTGTTCATCTGCTTCAACTATAAACGCTTGGCTCCAGATGCAACAAAAGCAGTCATGGAAAAGTTCAAATCTAGGTGATACCCAGGCTACCTGAATAACCCAGAACAAAACTCTAGCTCTAACTCACCAATTATATAGGAAAGGTGTTTCATGTCCCAAGCTGCACGTTGCACGTCTCTATTGAAACAGAAAAAAATCAACATCTGGAGTAAAACTCTGGTAAATTAGTGGAAATAGCCACAAATGCCCAAGAAATGGTGTTAGTGTCCTTCTAACACAGGTCTAAGGGACTCATGTTTTTGTTATGTTAGTAAGCTGTGCCCTGAGCTCAGAAGTTCAGCCAGACATGGCTAGAAAAAGAAGATAAACTAGCAAATGTTTTAGCTATCCCTTAATAGTTTCAGTAAAGTGTTAAGTCCCCTTGTTTATTCTGCAGCTTTGACCAGGCAGGTCATTCCTAATTTTCAGATATTTGCATACACTTAATTTAAAACTATATGGAGACTCTATTTTTCTGCACTTGAGTAAGCATTTGACAGTGTGAGAAGTAGCAGGTGAGTATTGTTGAAGAAGAGAACTAGATATTCTCCTATGGATGTGCTTGATGAGGAGAAAATTCCTCATAAAAACAGACTACAGTAACTTGAAACTGAGAGTACTTGAGATGAAGCCAAGACTGATGTATGTGGTGCTCTGTCTTGATCTGGGGGTGTGTAGTTTTCAGGGCCTGACTGAGCTGGCTGTCAAGTGTGGGGTAAAAGTTTTAACAAGATGAGCAGCAGAAAAGCTAACACTTCAGTCAAGGATGCAGAGTCAGATTTAATGTAGAATTTAACTCTACCCAAAACTTCGCTCAAACTTTTTTAATATATAAATTGCTGAGATAAGAAAAAGGAACAGTCAAACTTACTATCACTTGTTTCTGTCTACATTGGCTTCTTTGGGAGGACACATTCAACGTCCAGTCATACTGAGTCATTTCCTAGGAACTTTACACCAGACATAAATAGATCCAGATGGCAGGTTTAAGGAGGCCCAAAGGGAATGTCTTCTTTTTCCTACTGTGCCAAGAACACTTTGGCTCCTACTGCCCCGTAAGTAAAAGAATACCTAGCAGGATCTTAGGTTTCCCAACAAACAGTTTTAGGGACCTGGATGTTTGCTGCTATTCAATGTGACATGGCTCACCTTGATACAACACCTCAGGATGACGTTGCCTGAATGGCCAAACTCTGCGGGCAGCTGGTTGGTTGGACCCCAGCTCTTACTCAAGCCAAGGTCAGTACCAGTCAATCATCACTGTAAGTATCTTCACTGTCTTTAAAATCATGGACATACATATGATGACACAATTATGGTTATATCAGCTCCCCTAACTGTTATCCCCTAAAACTTGTTATTTTCTTTACATCTTTCTCAGAAATAAAAGTTAAGAAATTAGGAAACACCACAATGAGTCAATGAGGTTTCCTTATCTGTTGTCTAGGCAAGAGGTTAAGACCTAAAGCCCTCTTGTTTTGGGAGATGGACACATTACTGTTATGCAATGTATCTTCTTTAAATAAAATTATTTAGTCAGATTCAGACAATAGAGAGGGAACATTATTAAAGTCTTCCATATAATAGGCAAAGAATTACTAGCTAATGTTTCTAATCTTCAATATATGATTATGAACCTGCCAAAGTGCAGATAATTCATGGATGTCTCCACCATACTCAGATGAATAAGTAATTTTGCTATTAAAGACTAAAGCAAAACTTCCCAAAGCTCTTGAATTATATGCATCTTTGATTATTCAGAGCTCTTTAAATCTAGACTCAGATATTCAGTGGTGAGTACTTGAACATAAGCATTAAATGATTCTGTCTGCACTGCATCATTTCTTACATTGCATTGACTAAACTCTCAAAGACCTGCCAAGCATGCTTTGAACTTAATTTGTAGAAAATTTGAGAGAATTCACATTCACATTCAGGAATTAGAAGGAATTATATTGTAAGGAATTATATTGTAAACATTGTGCTTAGAATAAGAAATGACCATGTAATACCAATCGGCAACCTGTTTCAGAGGCACAGCAATGTTGTGAGAAGGGGAAGACAGAAGATAAGCAAGCAAATGCTCTATTATGATTATCTTCTACCATTCCAGCTATGGTATCATGTAACATTGATGGCTTTCTTGGACTTCAGTACACTAAAACAATTTGCAAAGAGTATTGAGAGCTAGCCATTGATTTTCCTTTTTTATTTCTTTGGTAGGGAAACAAGGAAGAAGAAGATGGAAAGAGGAAATAGCCAAAAAATGCGGTTAATGCAAAATTCAATACTTCTTTAGGAAAATGCCTAATTCATTATAAGTTCCACATTTACAGTGATACCACTTTTTACAGTTCAAGGGACTTGAAACATTGACACAGCATAAGGAAGTCTTTTAAGACTGGTTCCACAGTTAAGCAAGTAACGAGGGCCAAGTACGATGCAACCAACTGGTATATTCTTTGCTTCTGTGCATGTTAAAATACCAGATATACCTCTGGCACAGGCAAAGCAGGTTTGATAGCATCCGCAGGAAGGAGGCCACTTATTTTTTCATGCGTAGTTTATCACCACAGGTATTTTTGCCTACCTATGTGTCCTCTGCTTAAACTCACGGCAGCACGTACATTTTCAGCTGGACGTGCTGTTGCTGTAGCAATCATGCTCCACCCTTCAGCTCACTGGCAGATCCTGAAACAGGATGTCAGCATGAGGTGCCCCTCTGCAGAACTACTGTCTATCAGAAAGAGACAGCCTTGAGACAACCTGTGGGGCACTTTTTTAGAGGAACATGGATAATTACTTAGGATATTTAAGTATAACATTAAATATTTACTTCTCCTGAGAAAACATTTAAAGTGGCAGTACTTTATACGATTCCTGCAAATTCAAACTCACAAGCTTGGCCAGAACATTTTTCTTTCATTCTTCATAAAAGTAAAGTTCCACCTCTTAATTCACATATATCTGCATTTTTTAAGTTTATTGCTTTTCAGTAGCCACCTTACCAAGTTACATTTTTTTGTGTAGCAAGGAGAACAGTTTTGAAGCCCTCTTTTCATACCAGACTTGAAATTGTTTTTCAAATCTCCGTGAGCCTTGGGGAGTTTTGCTTCTGATCCACATGACAAGCTTTGCATTCTCTTTGCTTTAGATGCAGGTGCATGCACCCTGTAATTATCGCTATGCAACCAATTTTGCCTTGCTTCGCTGCTTTTGCCTTGACTTATCGTGAAGGGGCATGGAATGAAGTCATAAAGATCGCTCTAAAGGAGATGTGATGCATCTGCAACACAACTTGTAGCTCCAAGTATCTGTGTATCTTCACACACCCCTTTACTCCAGACATAACTCACTGTTCTTTACAAGTCAAACCAATACTCACTGCGCTCTCTTCCCACACACTGCAAGTACTTCCAGTTTGACATGTTTTCTATTGCAGCTTCAGATGTGAACAACGAAAAAAACCCTACCTGTATTATAGACTTTAATAATTGGTGTCTGTTATGACAGGAGTTAATGAGGAAGAATGCTATAATATATGTATTATGTACCTTCCTTCAGCTAGGAAGATTTTCCTCCATCTATTTTTTTTGGTGACTTGGCTTGTGTGGGAAGATTTAGGGAGTGTTGAGACATGGAAAGTTAAATCTCCAGTTATCCAGAGGTCATGACAGTCAGCTAAATTGTGTGCTTCCCCTTCCACCTCTACACCCACTACACTGTCCTGCTGCTGACCCTGAAATGAAAAGACCACCCTCCTTCGAAATGAAATCAAATCCCCAGAACTTGCTCATCCTTGGGCCTCTTCCATACACTTGTGCTGCCAAACATGCCTAATTCGGCAGTAGTTTCATAACCTGGTGGGCTTCTACTCTCTTGCGACCTGAGCTGAGGTCATTGTATTCATTTCCATCTACGAAGCGGTCTTGCATTTAAATCTATGTTGTCTCAGAGGCAAATGTGCGTCTGGGTTTTTCCCAATGCGTATGCGCTGCCCTCCTCACACAGATGAGGTTTTCCTGGCAGGCTTCTGTCATGTTGTTATGCTTTGAATAATTTTTTTTTTTTTAACTTCTCCAGTCCAAAGTTCACTTTTTTCCCTTCTCTCATGCTCTTCTCCCCCTCCTTTTTGACTTCATCGTCATTCTCAACCCCTCCAATTTATCTCTCTGTTATTCTTGGCCTGTCTAGGTGCCAGTTGGGAGCTACGTTAATTTAGGTGCTTGTCTGCTTGCCTGTCAAGTTCTATCAGGAGTAAAAAGAATGGCAAGTTAATAAATTCAGAATTATGTCTGGCATGAAGCAGACTCTTATCCCATGCTGTTTATCTGGCAGCAGGTGAAAAAAAAAAAAAAGACAGACCAATAAAAGAGAAGAAATATGGCCTTTCACATGCATACACACACTCTGAAAGGAAGGTGAATGGCTGTGCTTTAATGTCAGGTGGCCAGCAGGGAGTTAGCTGGTGGTCACAGGCCAGACCTTATGGAGCAGGTGTCCATGTTACAGAAACCACAAGCACTGTTCACAGGTTTCTTGGCAGCCGCAGTGCAAGCACTGACGTGCACTCTCACTGGTTCAGGAGAGTCACTTGATGAGAATTTGGGGCTGGAAGTGGGGAGGACAAGAGGGCAAGTTTGTCATGATGCTGGTCAGGTGCCATTCATGCCATTAATAAAAGATGTGACCCCCATAAATAACAGCCTGGCATCTGCTAGGAAAATGGGACCAGTGGAGTGGGCCTAGTCCTTAGAAGAGTGTGTCATGGATTCATGAAATTTGGAGTGAGAATTATTGTACTTGAAAGAAAAGCCTCAAACAGTGCTATACAAATCTGGCCTCTGGAATCTTGGGGATTTGTTAGCTTCTTTATGAAAGTTAAGCTCTGTCAATATATTTTAGATAGTTCAGAGTGGTATATATTGGGATTAATTGTAGAAAAGGTGCTCTAGGATGGGCACATTTGGGAATAAGGTGTGTTTGGAAGTGTCTAGAAACCTACCCAGATTCTGAAGCAAAAAACACAGTCACCTGAACAGGAGGAGGGGAAAATCTCCCTCACTTTCCTTTCGGTTTGCTTTACTGAGTTTCACATATGTAATTTCCCTTTTTCTTCGCTGTGAGAAGCTTAATGTCATGCTTCCCAGGCTTCAGGGCATGGTGTTTCTCAGCCTTAAGGAAGAACCTCCTTCCCTTGGCAGATGTGTTATTAGTTTCTCTTCACTCACACTTTCTTTCCCTATTTTTGCTCCTGGAAGAGAATAGAAAGTTGTGTCTTACAGCTTTCGATAAAGTGCCCAAAGTGATCTTGGATGAGGTTATCACTCCTATCCATGGAAAAAGTTATGGCTTCAGATAACCAAAGAAGTAGTATATTTTTTGTTGCTGCATTCTTTTCGCCTTTCAATGTCATCCTATTTATCTGCAGTTATCCTAGGCAATGACTTATAAAATCATAGCCTTGCGAATAAGTGAGAACATCTTAGTGATATCACTGCCAACACATCCAGCTTTTAATAGCTGAACTGCTGAACTGCATCAAAATCCAAATTTCCAGTGGACTTAATTGAATGCAAGATCGGCATTTAGCAGCTGGGAAGTTACTGAAAAATTAAAGCCTTAGTATATGAGAAGAAAATTTCAAAGGTTTGGCACCAGTAGTGGGTGGTAAAACACGTAATTAATTCATAGATCACAGCATGCCTTTCAGCAGCATTGAATAATATGTTTGATTATGTATTTTATCTGTGTTTATATGTGTATTTATGACTATATAAATTAGACATGTATAATTATGTATAATTACATAATTTTGTTTACAGATGTGACTGGGAGTTTCCCATAGCTGCTGCTACACTATTGAAGTCACACGCTAGTCAACAAAGACATAAAAGCTCCAAGACTATCTGGAAGTTTATACAGAATATCTTTGAGTTAGACACCAGAGGGACCAGCTGAAAATATTACCATTGTATTTATTGTGCAGTGTACAATTGCATGCAAACCATGAAGAAAATGTACAATTGAGGGCTATATATATCAAGCTCCTAATGTTCTCATTAATATTTAAAACCTGTCCAAGTGACACATGGTCAGTAGTGGCCCCAATGGGTTAACCACAATCTAAAGAATTATTTTTTTTCAAGGATGTCTTCCTTGTTTATGTTTGGTTTAACTTCTTTTTATTTTACTTCTTTATCCTTACTGATTTTTCTTTCCAGTTCCCAAGTAATGTCCTATCTGATCATGCTGATCCTTGCTTTTACCCACACCATGGCTTAAAAGTGAAGAAATGGAGTTCCTAAAATCCTCCCAATTCCAAGTGTTGCTGTTCAATGTAACTACATATTTCAAGTACTTCCATTAATAACACCTGGCTTGCAAAATAACCATTTGATAAGATGCCAAAATTTGCTCCAAAGGCAAAAGTGATGGAACAACTACAGTGAAGGCTGTCCTAGCTGAAGAGCGCAAACTAGCCTGGTTTTCTAAGGAAATGGGGCTTCTTGACTCGTGATATTCATTTGGCCATCTGTATCTTTCCAATAACCTTTGAACGCACAGGCTGGTTCCATCCAGTAAACCTGACAAGACAGTACACTACTATTATTTGTGAAAATTGATATCTCAGGGGCAGGAGGAAGGAAGACACCCTGATAGAGCCGTGAAGTAAGGGATCAACCTTTACTTGTTGCCTTTGCTGCATGTAACAAGTGAGAGTAGCAGTCAGTCAAGTGATCATGGAAGCCATGGTCTGAAACTCTCACAGTATTGCCCACCTCCTGCTGAGCTACTAAGACTCCCACCAGTAAGTAGGAGGTGAAAGTGACTGAAGATGTCATGGGAGTGGTTGGTCTGGGAAAGGTGGAAGAAATTGCTGTCGCATTTGTGAAAATTCTTCAGGGTGGTTGAGAAGGCTGGGGTTACTGGAGTGTGAAGACGTGTGGCATGCGGAGTATGTATTCATAAGAAACTAAGCTGCATCAGTCCTAGCACTCATATACTGGCTTTTGTTTTCAAGCTGCTGGGCCTCAGTTCATCACGGCACTATTGTGGGTGATTGGCTTTGTGCAATTTAATGACAATAGTGGAAACAGTAGCACTGCTTCACTGCTTACAGGCTTTCTGCAGAGTGTGGCTGGATTATAGCAATAAATGACCACAACAAAGAGCTGCAATGTGCCCTACAGATAAATGACATCAGTGCAACGTGTGTAAACAAGCATAGGGTCTCTTGTATTGAATTCCACTCTTATTCAACATATCATTTACAGCAACAGACTTCATTCCTGTGGAGCAATTTCTTTCCCACTTGATCTGCTTCTGATTAGTGTAAGAGAATGACATATAGAAATGACATTGTAATAAAGATGATGGATAGCCAATGAAGCAGCTGCAGACTAGGAGAAAAGGCAGCTGACTATTGAAGTTTGGCTTAGCAAAGAAAATACTAAAACAAACAACAATATAAGGTTCTAGCTGTGCATGTAAAAGCCACTTGAATTCTCCTACTGTTTTTTTTTTTTACTGGTATGCCACTCATAGTATGTAGAATAGTAGTTGCCCAGTGGAAGCACAGTATTGAAATGCACGTTAAGGGACTAAATGTCTTTTAGATCTGGCCTTTAGATCAAGGACTTACCCTGAAATTCCTTCATCTCTGAAATTCGTACTTCACAGGGAATAGGAAAAAAAGATGAAACAGTTTTGAAATATCCAAACAACATTCTCTTTAGATAAAGCTTTTAGACTAGACTGTTAGTAAGTCTGTGGCTTCCTTAAGCTCATACATGGATTTTTCAGACCAGGCTGAGTCAGCCTAGCGTGGGATGACTGGATGACTTTATATCCTTAATCAGATTTTGAGTGAATAGTTATTTTCCTTCTGTTTGCACCTGAGGAAAAGCTTACAAGTGTTTGCACCACCTTCTATGCAAACAGCAGTCTGGTACACTTTACAGTACTTCTCATGCTGTAGGGAACTTTAACCACTTTTGCTGTGTTTCGGTCAGAGGTAGCTATTCGTTTCAGAAGGTGGTTCAGCATGCCATTTTGAAAATGGGAGAGTGGAGTAGAAAAGAGGAGGGGACCAGGGCGGGAGACGGGGGGGGCAGGGTGTTTGCAGAAATTTTTACTTAATGAGTCAAATAGCTCAGCTGTCCAAAAATTTCCCTAAAGACTTTCACTTCTCATGCCTATGTGAGCTCCTACAGAAAGGAATGTGCCATCATTTTCCATAAAATGCTCCAAACAGAGGACTGATCCACTGCTCTATGCTACGTTTCTCCTCTGGCTACGGTAGACTACACTACTTCAAGGCCCTGGCCTATTTATTGAGTTTCTTGAATCTGAGATATGCTCATTAATGGATTTAATATTATGTTATTCTATGGTAGAACTGGAGAAGAAGGTAGCTCAGTGCAGTTCTGATGCTCTTTTCAATCCTTTTCACTGCACTGAAGTAACATGAGGTCAACCTCATTCTGCTGTCTCTGCACGTATTGAAGGAGCATGTCTGACTGTGCAAAGCCAGTAGCTACACACCACGTTCACAGGTAGTACCCATGAAAGGGATAGGAATAGTCAAATCATTTTAATTAGATCTATTTCAAGAAAGTGGTTTTGTACTTGACAAAGAAGCTGGATTGGTCGCCCAGTAGTGGGCATCTGATTGGCAGAGCAAGGCATCTCAGGCATTCATTTTTCAGCTGCACCGTGGTGGATGCTACTGGCCAACTTACCTCCTCTGTGAGCAGCAAGTCTTCCTCCAAGACTAAGACTGTAGCTAAGATGTCATCTATTTATTCCTGCACTTTCCTTTCAGATTTCTTCCGACAGCGCAATCTTTTGTACTGATGATGTCAATACTAAAAAAAGAAGCCTGTCTTGAAGGTGTTCGTGCCAACACTTATTTCAGAGAGTTTACTTGACAGCCATCACAGATTGCTGCTTTTGAATCATTAGTTTATCTGAAGTTAACTAAAACATTGTAATTTATGTTACTTCAGTTCCACTAGTTAACTCCTAGTCTCACAGCTGTAATAAATTTTGACATTCTAGTGGGGTTTTTTGTAGTTTATGAACTCTCTCCAATTTCTTATTGTGTACTCTAAATAGTTGAGGCATTGCTTAAAGGTTATTAGTGGTTTCTCTGTTATGATTTTCAAATCAAAGCCAGTGCCAGCCAATGTGTGGTATATCTCAGCACATGTGACCAGTCCCTCAAGCAAACTGATCTTCACAATCTAGCACATAAGAACAGTGTTACAACAGCCCTTGAACAGCATTTCATCTGAAAATAATGCACCATTTCTAGAACAACATGTCAATGACAGACTAACATGTAAGCATCATTGAAATAAAAACATGCTTGTAAAGACAAAGATTTTTCAGTTTCAGGATTCCTAAGGGCTGTTACAGGGTTGTTGAGGGTAAAAAAAATAACCAGCTATTTTGTCAAGAATTAAAAATCCTTGGAATGATTCCACATATCATTCATGAGTAGAAATTTTACAGCCAAAATGTCACTAGCATTCCTCATATTTAGAGAAGACACTTGAATACTGAAACGGCAAATGAGTAGCCGCATGTTTAGTCTTTCAATTCAGAATTATATGATATTCTCGTCTTCTAACAAGAGACAGAAACATGTATGTTTATTCCAACCAGTAGGTCTGTCAGAAGTAGATTTTGCTATTAAATAACTCCACAGGAAAACTGTCATAGATGCATATTATCACCAACCAACTTTATGTGTGTGTTACATTGTTGAATACAGATACACCTGAAGAAGTTTATGTAATATCAATGAAAGCAAATTTCACAGTTTTTGTTTTTCATGGGTTTCCTATGTAGAGATGGAAGATTTTTTTTTTTTGAGTATTCAAAAAAATTCCATGAAACATTCCTTGTCCTTCAAAGTGAATTTTTGTTTTTCTCATGAAAAGTAAATGTAAGCCCAAATTCCAGAATTTTTCAGTTTACATTTTTAGTGAAAAGTTATAATTTTCTATTTGGAAATCTAAAAATAAAGAAGAGAGAGAGAAGAGAAGAGAAGAGAAGAGAAGAGAAGAGAAGAGAAGAGAAGAGAAGAGAAGAGAAGAGAAGAGANGAGGAGAAGAGAGGAGAAGAGAAGATTAAAGAAAGAAAATTTGTCATGATATTTTTAGCTGTCTTGATTTATCTTGTCTTCCTACATTGAGAAATGCCTGTGAAAAACAGTTCAAAATGCTCACATCCTGAAAAACTGAAACCCCATAAAAAATAACAATATGGTTATGTATAAAAGTGCAGATTACATCTGCTTACATCAAGTTGCTGTATTTACTAACTATAAAATTCACAAAATTTGCTAAAGGGCAGATTCATTCTGCTTAACCCAGTGCTAGCTGAAGATCCCTTCCCTAGCACACATCTCCATGCCTTAAACAAGCCAGATAAATTTGGTGTGAATGTCAAAATTCTAAGCAAGTATCACCCCATTTGGTTTTAAACGAGCCTGTACACAGGGGTGTGAGCCTCATTGACAGATACCATGGATTTAAAGCAAAATGTTGTCTGGCATACTTGTGCCAAGACAAGCTCTGAGTGAAGGTGGTTGCCATAAAGGAGGATTTCAATAACAGTATTTCTGAAATCTTTTCTAATTCAGGGAACACCTAATGTGTTCCAGTCTTTTTTTTTTTCACAGGAAGATGAACAAGCTATTAATTTTCTGCAATATGATTTTATCTTGTTCATATACTGGAAATTCACCTCATGATGCTGGCTGATTAAATTTGGCCAGCATCACTACTGGTTTTGTTCAGACTCAGAAGCAGTCAAAAGTAAAAAGACCAGCCTACACTAACTTCTCATTTTAAAATAGTTTTTGCAGTACCCAGGCACTACACTCTCTTTTGTTTTTTCTTTAAATTTTCCCCTATTGAATGGTTGTAAAAGTTCCCTCGGGGTGGGGAACAGTTTTCTTCTGTATTTTGCTTTGAGAAAATCTGAAGTAAAGGGAGAATGTATCAAGTTGACAGACAGGAAAAAAAAAAAAGTGTGAAACTTTGTTTAAGTTAAGGATCAAGAGCCTGTTCTACTGCACTTCAAGTTTTGCCCCATGACCTAAATCGTACTTCTCTAAAGTTCTTCAAAGACTTTCTATCTCAGCAATCACACATTGTGTTTTCAATAAAACCACTTAAATCTACTTTTTGAGAAGACAAGTTACAATTTCTGGTTGTCGAGAGATGCTCTTGTAACTAACTGGAGAAGAAGAAATAGGAGAATGAAGAATGTTGAACCAAACCCAGTATGTCTTCTCTTTCAGGGAAGTTCAGGTTCTATACTTCCACAACCATCCTGCTCCATAGTCCAGCCTATTTTGGAAAGTAGAGGGAAGAAGAAAGTTCAAAGATTTTTTTGGGAGTAGCTACAGCAGAAATTGATCCTAATCTTACAAGGAAGTTTATTCCCATAAACCATCCCACTCAGTTCTTCAGAACCAGGAAAGCTGAAAGCCTTGAATAAACCGCAAAGCTGTTGAAACAAATGTTTCAGTGATTCTTTAAGCTCTAAATTCAAGCTTTGTATCTTCGTCAGGTCATTCATTATTACTGCTTGCTCTTTATGAGAAGAGAATGAAACAGATCCCAATGGCTCAGTCAAAATTGTGTGAACCTCAGTGACACGTTCTGTCTCATTTTCCTTCAGGGAATATTGAATGTGTCACCAGATAACCCACGAGTACACCATGATTTTGGAAAGTAAACAGGAGCACTCCACATTTTCTTTGTACCATAACAACTACCTGGAAGGAGGTTGTAGCATGGAGGGTATTGGTCTTTTCTCCCAAGTAGGTTTACTGCTGTTGAAAACAGGGAGTACTTATCCAAAAAATCCACTATCTCTCTGTAAGGGAAGTCAAAGGTAGGGTTAAGGTCACCAGGCTGAAGTTTTCAGAGAAGGAACCTGACACTGAGGTACTCAACCTATACCAATACCTAACTGTCACTTATCTTTAGGGTGCCAAGTACTTGACATCTTTGAGGTCACCAGCAGCCGCTTAAGGACCAACCTGTTGGATAGTAGGGAATTTGCTTTAGTACTTTAGGCATAATCATATGCTTCACATTTTTCAAAACCTTGGCTGATGGCTATTGGCAAAAATGCTGTGCTTTCAGGAAGGGAGGTAGAAAGGGTCATAATTTGGTCATCAACATTTGATGTATCCCCGAAGAGGACATAAAAAGGTCTCATGCTAGGAGTGATGTGTTGTTGTTGGCTGTCCTTGTCCCCAGCTGTGATTAAAATGGATTCAGCATTTTAGCAGACAGAATAAAAAAGTAAATTGCTAAGTCCCCTAGCTGATTTGTGCTTGGTTTTAAAAATGACAAACTACTGTGATTTTCAGTCCATGATGGGACTATTTTGCCTGTTTGATCACATTGAATGTTTGTCAGTGAGATTTCCTTCAGCGGGAAAAGGACAAGGCAAAGGATGTAAAGTAAAATAAGACACATCTCTGCCATTCCACACTCTATGGTACTCTCCATCTAGAAGTAACTCGTGGGCAACAGAGTAGCCAAGAATCTAAAGAAGCAAAACATAATCCATCCTTACTATATCTTCTGAAGCCTGACCTTCCCCAAAGTTCTTCATCTTGTGTGTCTCTACAGTGTTATGTAAGTACTATGTATAACAGATGGCCTTGTTTTTAATAAGTGTCTGGTTTCTTTCCTAATGTCTTTTTAGATTTAATGTACTATCAATATTTTATTGATGAAAGATGCCAAGTCGGGAGGGATGAGACAGGCAGGCCAGTTCTCTAGCAAGAACAAATCTAGTTTTTACATTTCAAGATGTTTGTCTGAAGTGATAGCCTGAGTATAGCCCCTGCTTCTCTGATCCTTCTCCACATAAATCCTTTTATTCTTTCTGCCCCTCAGCAAATGTGCCCTGGAAAAGGGGAGACAATCTTGTCACAGCTGGGTCGAACCCTCAGATTACAACCTTGCTGCACACATCCCAAGAAGTGTCTTTGTACCTCTAACTGTCTCTTATTTGGAGAAGAGCTTTGATCATTCCTCTGATTTCTTCAATTGAATCCATCCATGATAGTGGTTTGAAGGAAATTGTAGCTGTTCAAATGGAACTAGTGTGAGGTCACCAGTTTACTTCACATAGACCAGACAGAAAATACTTCAGACAGACCAGTTATCAGATGGTCAGTAACATTTGAGCAATCTAAGCAGGACCTCAAGTAAGGATTAAGGGTGAAAAGCTCTACACCAATGTGGAAGTCTTGCTCCCTTGACTAGCCCACCTGTAAGTGTGCTACAGGATGCCTGGGATCATGTGGACCAGTAAAATTACAGGGGTGAGAGCTCAACTGGGGCGAGACCTGATTTATCTCAATTATTTGGAACTAATGCAGAGTAGAAACGTGGTTCATAAATCCTGAGAAATTAGAAGAGTATAAGAAGAGGCAACAGTCTGTTTTGGGGGTGGCTAAAGGTCTAAAAGGTGGTGATAGCTATGTTTTTTCAGAAGGATATGAGTTCACTTCTTGAAATATTCAGCTGGCTGTTGGCTCCACAGGTTCATTTATCTTTGGATGGGGAACTGGAAGGAGTATGTAAAATTGTTAAAAAGTCCTGTCCCAAATTGTACTGTCTTTCACATGTTGCCTTTCCTTCTGAGGGATCCTGTAGCACTCCATAATATATACTCGCAGGTGAATAATTCATCCCAGTTTCTGTGATGGACTGGAGCAGCAAGCTGTTTCTGTTTAGGTCAAATTTTACTATCAGACATGATAGCATGAATGCAGACAAACCTATGCAATTCTTAAAGGTTTCCTCCTATTTAAATTTTTACAGCAGAGAAGTGAGCTCAGTGGGATTGCATGCTCTACAGAAAATTAGCTGAGAAAATTCAGAACAAATTAAGTTCAGTTAAAATGTCAAGTGAGCCCTAGGTAGACAAATTACAGTTACAATGGTAACAACCTGGTCTCTTTGATTAAGGGATATTATAAATTGTGGTCAGTACTTGAAATATTGCATTTTAATAAGAAGAATGAACCCCAGGAAGTTTTCTTCTCTTAATAACATCCGTGGGCACTAATGTTAGTGGTAAGTACCACCCACCCAAACCCATGTCTAGAGTAGGCTGTGGTTTGCCTAGAAGGACAAATGATGACATACACTTGGTTGGTTTGTCAGATCTGAAGAAATCCCACGATGATGTGGGATGTCTAATAAACTAATTTGAAATCTTTGACTTGAATCACAGGAGAAAAAAAAAGATATTGTCATATATGGATTGAAGACATAGAAACATCTTTCATTGCCCAACTCATCCACCCACCCACAATCCTCTCCTTCTAGCAGGGGAAAGGCGAACACATTTCTTTTTTCTATGCCAGTAGTTCATCTTGTCTTGCTTGCGTGATAGCAGATGTGATCGGAAGACAGTAGTTTTGAGGGGCAAAACCTCAGGCTTACTATAAGAATGTATGTTCCTGATACGCAAAGACAAAAGACATTCTTGCAGCTTTAAAGTTTGGGTTTTTTTTTGGTTTTTTTTTTTTTAAACCTGGCACTGTGCATTGGGTTATTTAGAGTGTGGATGGAGGGGAATAGGGAGACTTTATGTGGGCAACACTGCTAGGTTGCATCTGGCGATTGTTAGTAATGCTACTTTCAGTGTCAACATGCCCAACTGCCAACATCCTTTGGGGTATCTTTCTTGCTTTGTAACCCTGTGTACAAGATGCAGGGAAGTTCCAGATGGGGCAACCAGTTACATCACAGAGTGAGAGGTGCTACAGAGGTAACTGGGCAAATGCAGGCCTATTTGCATGAGAGTCTAAAACTCGTTTGAGTATGACTTTCCATCACGGAAACTTGTCTGGTCTGAATTCTGCCACTGAACGAGCTCTGCTGTGCTCCTCTCCTCTGTTGTGCTAATTCCCCCTGCCAACCTCTCCTGCCACCCGCTATGTTTTCTATTCCACCACTGGAAGCAAGTCACGCTCAAAACAGAATAAAACAGCAGGAATCAATGGCAACACTAGATATCTTGCCGCCTATCTGTCTGCCTCTGCGAGCATTCACTTTGCCTCCTGGACAAAGCCAGGAAAATGATGGTCCAACAGCCCGAAGAATGGCCTGGGAAAAGATAGCCACAGAAAAAGACAGCAGGATGCAGACTGAAAAAGTATCTGTGCATTGTCACAGTGACACTTCCGAGAAGAAGCGGTGGTAAAACACAAACATGTCCTCAGAGCAGGAGAACATTCTTTAGTCAAGACACAACGTGGTGAGAATAAATTCATGAAACTACAACTCTTGTCAAGATGGCTATTAATTTCTGCAAATTTTAAAATGGAAACTAAAATTTGTAGTTTATGTCATCTAAAATTACTGTTATTATCAGTCTTTTCTGACTTTCCCATCTCTTTTCAGTAGCTAGCCTATCTGAAGAATAAAAAGACCTTAAAAAATCAGGCACAAGTAATTTATCCACATTAAAAACAAATAGAAATTCTGAAATTAATCCCAAGATAGCAGCAGACTATGAACTAAGATATAGTTCAAAGCCATATCTCTATCTGCTAATACAGCCAGTTCAGCCAAAATAAATCTTTATTTTCATCAGATGCCACATGTGGCTTAAGTATTCCCACACATCTGCATTATAATAATTTTCAGAGAGAAGATAAATCCTTCCCTGGATTTATGTGACTTTTGTGAGCTGGTCTTAAGATGATCTTTGATTTTGCACACTTCACACAATTCTGTGGCCTTTCAGAGATTAGCACATTCAACAGAGGTAGGGTCACCTACCAGACAAACTTGACTGTTGTGCCCAAATGAGTGCTAATCACAATCCAGATAGGTTACACTGTGCCAGCTAACATTCACAACTACAGCTGAGTGAAGTAACATGACAGAACTAAGACCAATTGTTTGGTGTGTCAGTCAAATTTTTTGAAGTGCTTCATGTGCTGATGCTTCTAAATTGTTCTTATTTCTGTTACAGAAGAAAGAAGGTTTTGACCTCATAACCACGTTTTAATAATGCGCACTGGCGATATGGTTGAAGGAGATGATGGAGGAGATGACAGTTACCAAAGAAGTGTAGTACCCTGATGAATAAACAGGTTAATCAAAGTGAAGGGAAAATGATAGCCAAACCTTGTAGCTCTCCTGAGACCCCATGTTCACAGAAAATTTGCTTAAAGGCCCAGTCCTCAGCATTCTGTTTTCTCATTATAATCTTACATTGAACTCAGAGCAGTTCTCTTCAGGCCATCACAGCTCAATAAAGAAAAATTAAGAAAGCCTGGAAGCATCCTTAATTGGCTTAGAACCTTAAAAAACAAATTCCCAAAGTACATTCTCTTTAAAAAACCTATTTTGCAAAAAAGAATTGCTGTTTGCAAGACAGCAGGAATGAGGCGAGAACCTGGGAAAATGTGTATTACTTTTTACACTAGGAGAGGGAGAGCTGGAATAGCATTCAGATGTATTAAATAAGAGTATCCAAGACTTCCTGTTGATTTTGATCTGCCCTACTAGTCCAGGATCTTTCCTCGCAAGGTGCCAACAGGTTCTTGTTGTCTGTTCCTTCACCCCAGATTTAATTTAAGTATGTTACTGCCATAGGAGTATGAAAAGGAAGATGTGGATGGCAAAAAAACATGAAGAAAGCTGAAGGGGAGTTAAACACAACAACTGACTGCTGTGAGGGGAGATGTTAGTATCAGAGAGACTGTATAGAAGAAAGATACAGTGTTTGAAGGACATGAGGTTTGTCACCAACTTTAATTCTATGTATGGAGATGGGAAGATGGACTTTAGAAATAGCCTAAAGAAAAAAAAAAAGAAAACCAGCAATGTTGACTGACAGCTTCAGCAGTGGATGAAAACCCTCAACCCTTCTGTGAGATGTGGTGACTGGAAAAAGTAAATGTTAATGGAAAAGTTAGAAAGAAAGCCATTAGGGAAAAGAGGCAATTGTCAACTATCCAAAATGTCTGTTGAGTACTCTGAAAATGCAAGTTTTAGAGTCCCCAAGCAAGACTTCCAAGCCTCTGGAATGGCCCAAGCCACATGAATGTTAGGGAAGTGTACAAAACCACTGCTTTCCTTTGGCCCATTCACCTGGAGTTGTTAGAGTTTCCTGCCTAAAGAAAAAGAATCTGCTACAGGGAATTCAGGAAAAATAGCTGCCTGGAACCACTATCACTTTTTAAATAAAACTGTAACGATGGCCAGTTCACCAAAAAATAACCAAAGTGTTTTAACCAACAGCATTCTATTTCACTGACACCAACACCAGCCAGCACAAAAATACCAAACTTATTAGGAATGCTTCATAAATAAAAATGAGATACTTCCCCACAACAGCATTGAAATGGAAATGAACATTTAATTTTATGTTTTTCATTCATAAATGGTCGTCCTTCTTTCAATCACTCTTCCTTTTGTACTTTGCCATGCACAGATATGAAGCTACATCCTCACAAAAATGTCTCAGGAAAAAACTCTAAGTGAAAAGGGGTAAGGAGGCGGGGATTGAAGGTAGACTGCAAGGAAATAAACACCTCAAATCTACATTTTTACTGAACATAGTCCTCTGCAAAAAGTTTTTCACACCAACATAGTATTGAAGGAGACATGACAAGTCTTTGTCATGAAACTTGTTCATAAATCACCACAAGCAAGGCAGTGAATGGCTGCTCTGGTTTGCTAAACTCATTTTGTTCTATACAGCTATGACAGCATTCATTCTTCCCCTTGCCCAGGTGGAGTTTGATGAAAACAGGAGATGAAGGTGACCATCTACTCTTTGAGATTGCTTTTTTTGATTATGCTTGGGTTCGTGATTCTTATTCCTTCCTCCTTATTGGCTAGGCAGCTTGTCTGGATCCTTTATCCTCTCTTCCCTGCCCTATCTCAGCTCTCACCGCTTCCCCCACCCTGGAAGTTTTCACTTTATTTAATTTCTATAACAACTTCCTTTTCCATCTCCTCTACCATTCTCCCCCTCCTGCCTTCCTAAGGGTACATGTCTCCTCCAGCTTGTGCTTCAGGCAGGCCAGCAAATACTTTGGAAATGTCCTCCCAACCCTTCTCCCACAAGGAGTTAAACATAATGCTAAAGGGAACACCTCAATTTTAAATTTAAAATTCGGTGGCACTCTGTCTGCTTCAGCTAAAGTGCCTGAAAGAAAAAGTTTGTCCAGAGGATAAGAGATAGCGTGAGATAGTTTTTGATTTCTTGCTGGGGAATGCATAATCTAGAGCTGAAATGAGAAGCCGCAAAAATGTGGCAGTAAAAATGTACCTCTGTGAAAATCTTACGTTAACTGAAGAGGAAGTGGAGGGATCGCCAGGAGGTCCCAACTCTCTATTGATATGCCACCAAACTTTTCACCCTCACCATTCCACCACACCCTATTTTAAATCCCAGCTCAGATTATTTTTATTTTTTTAAAAATAGCTCATGATTTCGTTGGGCCTACAGCTCACAGAGATTGTGTTGCCACTAAAAACACATAGCTAAACACAAGTGGGTAGAATTCAAAGGAATGAAGCAGATGTATTTATTTATAATTTATTAAAAAGCTCTGAATACAGATTAATGTTCCTTACTCAATACTTTTTTTATTGTTTCACCTGCTGTATAGTGGGAATTGAAAAGGCTGACTGGTCATCTAATCTGGCTGTAGTTGCTTTAAGTGTTTGAGGATCCTCTGAGGAAATATAAACTAAGAAACCACCCAAAGTAATACCTCCCAGCTGCCCTCTGAAGGTCAAGGCTCCCCGTGAGAGAGCTCCATGCTTTCCCAAGTCACAAGTGAGCAGCTTCCTGTGCACCCGATACCATTCACCCTTTCTATTAGCATTTGTCTTATTTGATCGCAGGAGGCAGAGACCTGTCCTGCCGTTCATGCCGTGAGCCAGAAGTCTTTCTCTGCATTCCCCATGACTGCCCTTAAAGTACCTACTGTATTTTTATACATCGATTTATTTTTGGATGCTCTGAGGAGTCTTCTTGCCATTCTCTGTGCTGTGAACCTGCCCCCAGAACTGACCACTTGGAGGCCAGAAACAGCAAGTTCAAATATGGCATTTTCACTCATCCTAGTAGGCACATGCAGTGCATAGTTCAATATTTACTGAATCCCAAGCCATCAACTTTGTTTGAAGTTCATTTTCAATTACCCTGTGATATGTTCTTACATCTTTCTTCCAGGCTCTCTTTCTCTTTTTTGGAGCTTCTGTGCCAAATAATTAGATTATGATGACTCCTATACATCTTCTTTCTTTTTCTAAGACTGTAGTGAACCTTATTTTTGTCTTTTCTGGGCCTTCTCTTGATTATCAAATCCTGTGTTGCAGGATTCCTAAGGTCAAAGTACCCAGAATGAGATATACTGTGTTTGGTAGGGGAATCTTATTTTCAGTATAATATTAAAAGGTGATACATGCAGCAATTGTTTTGCTGCTGTGAACTCAGGCTGTGTAGAAAAAAGTCAGATTAATATTTCACTTTATGGTGACCTCTGTGTTTCCTCCACCAAAAACATCCTGCTGACCCATTGTGCACACATGAAGACTATATACTATTTTTATCTCCTGGTTTCAAGAACCAGCTGTCACCTAGTAGCTGACCTTGAGGTTGGCTGGACATTCTTGGCTTTGTCTGGAGAAGAATCATTCATGTCATTATCAGGCTTCCAACAGTGAAGAGTATTTCTTAATTAGAGTAAGGAAATGTCAGCAATTAATATCATTAGACCTCATTCCACTAAAGAAAAAGAATGGCTGATAGAATTACATGTTGTATACCTCATGCTAGCAAAGCCAAGATTTTTGTTAAAAGCAAGCAGTCCCCTTTTCCTTTTGCACTGGGGCTGTAGACTCTTACATTAGGCAAATGAAAATATAAAAAAAGATTTAAAATTATAGCACAAAAACTAACGAAATGTCATTTCTGGGTTCAACAAGTTAGGCAGCAGGAAATTAATCTATGAAGTGTCCTGCTTAACTGGGATTTTTTTTTTTTTAATTTTTATTTTTGTAATACAACAGAAAAAAAGTATCTTGTGAACTTTCGAACCTTTAAACTTTTTTTTTTTTCAAAATATCTAAGTTAACAGGGAAAAATAAAGTTTCTAAATAAAGTCTTCCCCTAGGACGGCATTTTTGTCTTGCCAAATTAAACTAACCAAAACTTTTGTTTCTCTAGCAATTTAGCTTCCCAAGAAAAATACACCTGCAGCTATCAGGAGCTTTGCCTGAGCATGCAGGCCTTCTGTTTCATGGATAACATTAGAGGGTACTTCTGCATTGTGGTAGGCTTAAGTCAAAGAAAGGGACAAACTTGACCTTACCAGCTGAATTGTACTTGAATTCAGAGGCAACTGGATATCTTTCCAGCCTTACCCAGATTAATAACTTATTCTGAAACAGTTTCTTTGATCTCATCAAAGCTGACCCTAGACTAAGGCATGACCTGCTGTGAGGGAAGGTAGGACCTGGTGCTTTGTAAGTAGGTCAGTGTTTGGGGAGGTGAGGTTTAGACGTGCGCTCCCATCCTGCCCCACGTTCCTGTGTCCCTGCACCAAAGTGCCTCTGCCCTTGCAAGCTCCCACCCAGGGTTGGGGAGTTCTTGATCAATGGTGGGTATGAGATCTGCAGTGTAGGGTGCAACAGGCAGACATTATAGTTTTGACAGCTTCAATGATTTTGTTTTGATTCTCTCTACATTTGACGCTTTCACAGCTTCAGTTGACAATGGCATGTGATTAAGTTGCAATCTTCGCTTTCACTGAAAAAAACAAAACTAAACAAAACCAAAAAACACGAAAACCCCTTTTCCAACCTGTGTGATTATAGGGGAAATCTTGAAAAAGATATGTAAAAACTGAAAAATCAGAAGGTTATTGGGAGGGAAAGCAAAAACTCAATCTATATTTATTTATTTATTTATTTATTTTAGAAATGCCATGATTTTTAACCTAATTTCCTTATTTTGATGGTGCTGACTCACATTTTATGGAAGTTTCAGGTTAGCAATGCTGACATAAACAAACGAAAATCATCAATGTGATTAAATAGCTCTAGTTTACCTAAAAGCCTCTAAGCAGCCTTTTCAATATGTGCTTTTCTTCAGTGACGTGATCTCTCCGGACGAGTCACACAAAGTTATCAAAACAAGCACAAAGACCTCACTGGGCTTACTTTCCTATATACCGTTCTTCAAGGCCTGACTGATATAGAACTGAGCTCCTGAACCCAGACTACCAGTGAAATGCAGTCACAATTCAGTCTAAGTCTCTGTCCCCATTAGGAGGCAGGATTTCACAATATGCCTCAAGAGCAGTTTTCGATGTTTATTATTGTACAGACTAACTAGGCAAAGCCTGCTTGGTTTAGGCATCAAATTCCCCTGCTTGCTTTGAACCTCCCCTTTCTCACTCATAACGCCAGGGAAAGCTTGTAGAAACTCAGTGTTTTCTCCCAATCTCCCCTCAGGGGTGAGGAAGTGAAAAAAGACAGAGCATCGGCAGGGCGTTATGAAAACGTCAGTCATTCCTTTCTGGAATGAGTGACCATGACCTCTTCATGGAGAACTCAAAATTTAGAACTAAAATACAGTTTGCACAGTCCTATCCAAGAATAAGCAGCTTCTTACTGGAAAATTTTTTGTTCGTCATTCAAGGCAATTTTAATGCTTAGCCTTCTCTCCAACACTGCAGGTACACCTATAATAAAGGAGCCTGCAAAGACGCCCAAGTAGGCTGTGTTTTCTCCTGCATGTTGCCTCATTTGCTATTGAGGGCTGCATCCCATCTTGCATCACTTGTGCCACCTCCATTGTGTAGACAAAGAGTGCAGCATTGTGTGGCAACTATCTGAATCTGTGACTTTTTTCTGGGAAGGGGTACAAGCTTCACTATGGCAAGAGTAATTCAGAGTTAAGACTTTTCCGGTCCTGGTCTTGAAGCCGTCATTCCAGATTTAGCAAAATTTGGAAGGCATAAGTGTAAGGGAAGTAGGAAATCTCTCGTAGAAACAGGTCAGCTCTGAAGACCTTGCTTTCTAGCTGATGCCCACATTCACCCACATACACAAGCAGCAATCCTACACGATAGTGGAGGCTTGTTTTAGCAAAGCTTGGAAGTGAACATCAGACTTGTAGTTGTGTCATTGAGGTTGCTTGGTACAATGCACATGCCTCTGAGTGCACATGAACACTTGCGCATCTGTTCATCTCCTCCCCCCGTTAAGGAACCTGTCAGCCCCTCGACTTGGCAGCTGTTCNACTGCAGGTACACCTATAATAAAGGAGTCTGCAAAGATGCCCAAGTAGGCTGTGTTTTCTCCTGCATGTTGCCTCATTTGCTGTTGAGGGCTGCATCCCATCTTGCATCACTTGTGCCACCTCCATCGCGTAGACAAAGAGTGCATCATGGTGTGGCAACTATCTGAATCTGTGACTTTTTTCTGGGAAGGTGTACAAGCTTCGCTATGGCAAGAGTAATTCAGATTTAAGATTTTTCCTGTCCTGGTCTTGAGGCCATCATTCCAGATTCAGCAAAATTTGGAAGGCGTAAGTGTAAGGCAAGTAGGAAATCCCTCATAGAAACAGGTCAGCTCTGAAGACCTTGCTTTCTAGCTGATGCCCACATTCACCCACATACACAAGCAGCAATCCTACACGATAGTGGAGGCTTGTTTTAGCAAAGCTCAGAAGTGAACATCAGCCTTGTAATTGTGTCATTAAGGTTGCTTGGTACAATGCACATGCCTCTGAGTGCACATGAACACTCGCGCATCTGTTCATCTCCTCCCCCCGTTAAGGAACCTGTCTGCCCCTCGACTTGGCAGCTGTTCTCTTCAAGTTTCAACCATTCGATTCATGCAGCAAAAAGTCTCCCCACAGAAAACGTACTGGCTCAACCTCTTTGTTTTTCCTAGAGAAGTGCAAACAGTTATTGCAGGGGGAATGTTAGGAAGATTGTGCCTGGCAAGGAAAGCTCACTAAATAAATAAGTGATGTTAATTATCCTTTGACTATTTCAACTGAGCATTTCAAAGTGTTTTGCAAACCATTAATTAAGCTGCAATTTAGTACCATGAGGTAGTTAAATATTATTAACACTGTTTTCTGCAGGTGGGAGACTATGACACAGAGGGCGAAGTGACCTGGATGAAGTCTGTCAGCAGCCAACCTGAGCTCCAAACCTACAAATTTCAGCTTACCAGCTCCCTGCTTCATAAGAACTTTGTATTGTGAAAAGACATGGTTACCTCACCAAGTGTGATGGAAACATGCAAAAATTTGAGCAGTAGATCCAGGAACCATGTGGCATGTTGCCTACACAGCAGAAGAGTGGCTCGCAGGAGGATCCATTCCCCGGGCTGTGCTGCTAACATGGCCTTGTGTTGTGTGTCCCCCACACCCTGGAGCAGCTCTTGACTAATTGTAGCCTCTGTAGTTAATTACAACCCTGATTCTTGTCCACCCAGGTACTCTGTTGCTAACACCTAGGGTGCAAGATTTCACAAGCATGTCAGGCATTTAAACTGGCTCTGTGCTTCTGACAAATTTTTGGGTCCAGCGTTTCTCTGAAATGGCTTTACCTGTTTCAGATGCAGGACACAGCCTTTCTCCTCCTACTTCCAGTTAATCTCTCCTTCCAAATAAGTGGCTGTGCTGAAGTGTTTCAGCTGAAATAGTCACTGAGCGACAGAAGTTGAGGCACCAAGGGCTGGTGCTGTGAGATGCTTCCAGGACAACCTGTATTGGCCAGTAAGTACCAGCCAAAGGAGGTGAAGTCTGAAGCTGAAGACTGACTGTTCAGAAGGAGGTGCCAAGCATTGCTTCCCAAAAGCGGGACTTTGGTAGGGGGCTGTTTCAGCAGTTTCTCCTATGATCTGTGTTTCCTTATCTGTTTTTGAGTCCTGCCTTAGACACCACATAGTTCTTATATTCTCACATCATCTTAGCCAGTCTTCTCCCTTTGTTTAATCACCTTAAGTCTGTTCTCAAGGGAAACTCTAAATTAATGAAAGAATAAAAAACCAAGAAAAGTTAAGAAAGAAGCATTCAGCTTTGAGTGTTCATCTGTGGGATGGACATTTACAGCAGAGTGCAAAACCTGGGGAGCTACTTCCACATTCAGCCATCCCTCTTTTCCCCTATTGGTATGCATTACACCATTTTGGTACATATTAACTTTTACTCCTTTTAAGAGATATATAATCCCTGCGGCACCTCAGAGCCACTTATGATCTACTGGACATGAAGTTTCTGAAAAGCCAGCTCCTTTTTGAGGCAAGTCCATGGAGCAGTGGTGTAGACAGCCCCCAAGCTGCCAACCTCGCCAACCAGCTCTGAGGTAGCCCCAGATGGTGACAGCACTTCCCAAGCAGGCTGGAGATGCACCCAGTACGTACACCAAGGGGATGGCATTTTCCATGTACCTTACAGACCATGTTACCTGGACTTTAACCCTCCCTACCACCACAGGGCAAGTTTGTTGCCTGTGCACTGCAGCTGCCAGTCACCTAAGTAGTGTCCAAGTGATGCTAAATACCTCTGCCCCATACTACATGCATGTGGGTGAAGATATGCACTTGTTTACGTGTATTTCTACACATGCATGCCTTTATTTGCACATTTCTCCTTCAAATACCTAGTTAGCTAGGACATACGGCAGATGCACAGTGGTAGCGAGCCACTAGATGGGGCTACAGGAGGAAGAAGACAGATGTGGGATTATAGGCAATCCATCAAGACCAAACCGAGTTGTGTGTTTAGTACCCTGGCCTGTGTGGGATCTTTATTGAAAAAGATCAACCATAATAGCAGTGTGCAGCACCTGTAATCTCACCACGGGAAGGGAAGCAAGCGTGCTTTTCAGGCCAAAATGCACAGTGTTTTACCAGGAAAAAAAAACATTGTATCCCTTCAATTGTAAACTCTGGGTGAATGTGCTCATACATTCAGAGCATGAGGCAGATGGCAACAAACCACATGCTTGTGGATTATCCCACTTTTTCCACATTTGCATACTCAAAACCGCTTTTGGTGCCCGTGGTTTAACCTCTGTTTCCCTAACTCCTGTTTATGAGTTGAGCGGTCACATGTCATCATGTTGAGTGGGAAAGTGTGTACAGGGGATAAGGAGGTAGAAGTGGTTCCATATGCTGAAAGAACCGACTATGCCAAGGTATTAAAAAAAGTATAGAAAAGGAGAAAAGTGAGAGTAAAATCTTTCGAGGAGATCAGGAATCTAAAATGCTTGTGACCTCATATGGAGGAAACAGTTGTCTGCATGTGAAAGGGAAATTTATGATTTGAAATGCTGATAATATAGGTTTTGGTGTTTGGAGCAGGAATGAAGGTCAGACAGATTTAGCTTCCTCTGCCCTACACACGCTTAGGCTGAAGGCTGAAAGATTCCAGTTGGAGTATGGGTGGCCATTGAGAGATCATGAAACTGCTGGCTTCAGTTCTTCTTTCAATTTTAAGCTATTGATCAGAATGAAAAAACAAAAACAAAAACAAAACCAACAAACAAAAACACACCCAAAAAAAAAAAAGGAAAAAAAAAACCACATCAAAAAACATTTTAGCTCTGTTCACAATAGTATTACGAAGTTGCTGGCACAGTACTAAGTATGCACTTGTGGTTTCTTGAGACAATTCATCTAGCAAAGTCAGAGTCCTTATGCTTCAGGGAAAGGCAAACAAAACACAACAGATGCCTTTTATTCAGAGTGGGTTACAAGGGTCAAATGTATTTTAATAGTAGATAATAAATGAAATACCACAAAATTATGGAAAAAAACACATTGAGAAATGGTCTTTCGTATCCTAGATTTGAATAAAAAACAGACAACAGTTATGAAAATCCATTATTGCAGGATGGGGATATAGTGTTCTCTGTGCTGGCAAAACCAACTTGCAGAACCACTTTTGCCACCATAATCAGTTATCAGTCCTGGTAGTTTTATTTAGAAAGATCAACAAAAGAAAGACGAATGGGAATTCAACCCCAAACCATATTTCTACAGTGTAAGCATTCATTGGTGTGGGGTGCTGTACAAATTCAATAAATGAAAGGACATTTCAGTTACCAGAAGTAACTGAGGTATCCAAATTTTTTATTATATACCATGAAGCAATTTGAGAAGTCAAGATTTTTGGATGCAGGGATCCTTCTGAAAACAAGGTGTCTCTGACAGATTTCTAGCTGGGCACCCAAAAAGCAATACATTTCTGAATATTCGGGTCAAAGTTCTCTGGTTTTCAGACTCAATTACGTAATCATAAGCTGGTCCCATAAAGGGGGTTCAAAGACCAGTTTAACTGGCATTCATACAGTTCATTATTGGTGGTCCTGAGGATTGCAGACTTGAGTTGGGACTGGTTTCAGAAGTGAGACTAAGAAAAGCTGCATGTGGTTCAATAGCACTTAGCTCGGTCTTCAAGGGGAAGCAGATTTCGTGACAATCTTTGCCAGTACAGCAGATGATGCGTAGACACCCTGGGGTGAAATTCCAATTTCTCTTTGCCATCAGCTTCAGCGTGGCCAGGCTCTAAACCCAGTTGTTTTAGGGACACATCCAATACTCGTTTTATCAACTCAAAGACTTCCATTGACTTAAATGGGAGATGGATCTTACTCTCAGAAGTCAGTTCACTCATAATCACAGCTCAGGAAAAAGTGTTCCACTTTATTATTTCAGAAGTGGAAGTAGAATAGATTGGACTGGAGGGGAGAGAAAGCAGAATGACAGTCACAGGTCAAGACTACTCCAGCTAGCACCAGGGTGGCAAAACAAGCCTGCTTCTTCCCTCTGAAAGAGAATTAGATTTCTCATAGCAGGTCTGAATCTTTCCCTGAAGCAGGTTTAAACCTGCAAATTGTACAAAAACACTTTCCATCCAGCTAGACATCCTATTACAAACCTGTTCTATATTCTGTAAAGCTAGCGGTGGGTGGCTTTCAGTTGACTTCCTCCCCACACACACACTCACTGCCCTTTGCTGCCAAGTAAGAAAGACGAAAAATTGTATACACTTGCATTCACCAAGTGATCTCCAAAGAAACTTAATACTGGTTCAAGTCTTCCTTGTCTTATAAATCGGATTCTTTCTCTAGATTGTTTACCTACCACTTCTAGTGTGTCTCCAATAAATTAAAATCTGCTGAAGTGGTAAAATGTACGAAAGATATAGTGAATGGTCTGCAGGCTGTACAGTGGAGCCATTATTCTAAAAGGAAGTAGGAAAGGCAATCATAAAATTTTGAAAAATTATGCAATAACTTTGTAGTTATTGCCCATCTGTATTCATTACAATGATCTACTTCACAGGCATATAAATAGAACTGGCAAGTGAAAGATGTGCTGTTTGCCTCCAGATGTGGTACTGGGCTTCAGCAAATGAAATTCAATTGAAGACTTCAGAAAAAGTGTTGTAAGCGTTCATTAACGGATGGAATCTAATCACCTCTCTCTCCCACCCCCCATTTTACATTCCCACATGCTTTCTCTTATCCCCACTCAGTACACCTTTGGAAGAAAGATGACAAAATTTAATTGCTTCATTTGCAAGGCAACCCTGATACACTACATGACTTCATTCTCACAAGGTTAGGAGTCCCATAAATCACACTTACTGAGTGCACCCATTAGAGCTCCAGTATGACAACTTTATGCCTAATACTCTCCAAACAAGGACCACACAAAACTAAGACTGTAAAATTGCTGTTGACTCACAGCAGCTTTTATAACATGCACTCAGCTCAAAAAGACTTAACTTATATGGTTTTTAATCATGTTTGGGCATAGGAGAGCTCTCACTGATTCAAGACAACATATGTTAAAAAAAGAAGAAAAAGCAGAATATATTTGGCAGAGCTCTTTCCCTTGAAGTTCCCACAGAGAAATATGTCAGTATAATGGAAAAACGATTGTTTCATTTTGTAATGAAAGGGGATCTTGAGAAGTGTTTCTTGCTAAATAAAAAAATGTGTTATTTTATGTGTCACCATGGGGAGGGAAATGGGTAGGAAAGGTGGTATTTCTGGGTTAAATCCTCAACTCATGTATATCTGTACAAAGTTATGGAAGCAGCTAAAGCTACACACAACTCGCTGAGGTGTCCCAGTGTTTTAAGGGTACATCCTGCCTCCAAGAGTGTTTGCACCATCAGGACAGTGAGCAATCTACACTGTAATGGCCCTGCTTATGCCGAATGCAAGCACAGGCACAATTACGTTAATAAAATCATAGAATAGTTTGGGTTGGAAGGGACCTTCAAAAGTCATCTAGTCCAACCCCCCTGCAATGAGCAGGGATATCTTCAACTAGATCAGGTTGCTCAGAGCCCTGTCCAGCCTGGCCTGGAATGTCTCCAGGGATGGGGCATCCACCAGTCCTCTGGGCAACCTGTGCCGGTGTTTCACCACCCTCCTTGTAAAAAATTTCTTACTTCTGTCTAGCCTGAATCTCCCCTCCTTTAGTTTAAAACCATCACCCCTTGTCCTGCCATAACAGACCCTGCTAAAAAGTCTGTCCCCATCTTTCTTATAGGTCCCTTTTAAGTTTTGAAAGGCTGCAATAGGGTCTTTTCAGAGCCTTCTCTTCTCCAGGCTGAACAACCCCAACTCTCTCAGCCTTTCCTCATAGCAGAGCTGTTCCAGCCCTCTGATCGTTGCTGCAGCAGTGTGCTAACACCAGAGAGGAGCAAGCGCCAGCTGAGGAGCTGAGTGGTGCTATTCATAGAGTTAGATAAACAGCTGTCCTGAGGCTCTGGTTATTCAAAAATATCCTGGCTGAACTACCCCACAAGGCTAGAAGCCTCCAAATGCAGAGGTTGCCACTGCAGGTTCTTGTGTGAACAAAGGGTTCAGAAGGGGCTCCCAAGTAAATCTAAATATTTTGATGTGTTTCAGACCAGGGCTCTCATTGCTTCCCTTCAACAATGTGACATGCATCACCTCATTTCATTCTGGATATCTTATTGCTTTGCATAATAGCTTTTTATTTCCCCACCCTCCCTATGGATACAAATGAGACTGAGGGGGTGAATCTTACATGTGGACAGACAGGCTTGCATTTAGAATGCAAAACCAAGAGGCTTATACAATCAGGCAAACACGCAAACCGATTGAAATTACAATGGTGCATTGGAGTATATTTCTTAAGTATTCAAACCACAGCGAAAAAATAAGTTCCCTTCCACTAAACTGCAAGTGGCTGGCTGAAACCCACAAAATGTGGGAAACATGGTAAAGTCCGACTGAAAGCCTGTCCTTACTTCACCCTGGAGTAAAAGAGTAGAGCATATAGATAACATTAGCTGCTTTTCAGTGGGCCCCAAACACACAGCAGGGCTGTTAAGTCCCACAAACTAAATGGAAGGCTTGCAGCTGTATCCTCTCTCCTATTCCCATACAACTAGACCTCTAACTCACATACTTGCAGGGCAGCTGCTTTCTTTCCGTACATGGCCTTCATTGCCACAGGCGCCAGTCTTGGGTCTGCTTCCCTGTTTTTTAAGTTTTAAGTTAGCATCGCTATGCTTTTCCCTCTCCTTGCCCTTGCCCTCACAGAAAGAGGT
Organism: Pampusana beccarii; assembly: GCA_013399365.1. Lineage (NCBI taxonomy): Eukaryota > Metazoa > Chordata > Aves > Columbiformes > Columbidae > Pampusana > Pampusana beccarii. Next base: position 104,375 of record VWYH01007298.1, read on the forward strand.
TTTGCTAGCACCAACACAAGAGAAAACAACAAAGTTAGCAGAATATCTCTGGATGCCTGCTTTCCAATGGATGCATGCCCTATCCCCCGTTTCTATATTCCCCATTCCCACCATCTTTATCACATCTGCAGAATCTTCTCTCCTTGCTCTCTCCACAGTGGCATGCTGTAAGCCTTAGCAGTTGGCTGGGCAAGTTGTCCCAGCTGGTTTAGGGCAATGCATGTGCTGCCTGCTCAACTGGTTGCTGCTTTCTCAGGTCAATAAGGAACTAAGTTATAATTGCCTTTTCCTCAGCGAAAGCACTGATCTAAATCTTCTCTTTCTGCCCAGATACTCCTTTTTATGAAAATTTGCAGGCACTTTTCTTCACTTCTACCCCACTGCCAAATTGACCTGAAATGGGCTAGTGAGTTCAAAGTTATTAGGAAAGATGGATGGACAGACCGCAGGTTCACAGAAACGTTATTTCTTTAGAAAATCAGCCTAAAAATAACCCTGTCACAGAAGCCTTTAAGACCAGTAGTAAACGAATTGTAGCTATAGAGTTACTATAGAATACTGATGAGTCAGCTCTGCAGATACAGTGGGTTTCATTTTCACCTAAGATTCACATAACTAAAGTTAGTCACCTGTCTAAAGCTCATCTGAGTCTCTCTGAGTCTTCTGAGGTGGCTGCCAGGGTGGTTAGTGACAAAGGGTTTGGATTCCTCTGGTTTTCCCATCTGAAAATACATTAACATGTACTTATAATATCTATGCCTCATGTAGCTGCACGTGGAGGTCCTTCCATCCTTATTTCTGCATAACTGCACGTTTCAAGCTCTTCACCATCTTTCATGGGTTTTCTATAAACCATATTTTCTACTCTGTAAGGTAGGAAAGTAATTTTATTTCTGTTTTTCAGATGAAGAACTGAAGACTCTTAGAGATCAAGATGCAAGTAAAGTATCCAGTTTCTCTGGTTTTCAGAAGTATTTAGTTACTTGTGTACATTCGAGAAACTGAGATCACAGGCCTCAACCAAGGACTTATCAGAAGTTCACGGAAAAGAAAGGAGCAGAATGTAGTTCCAAATCCCACATTAATGCCCTACTTCCATCCTCTTCCATCCATCCCTTAATGACCTATAATGTAGTTAGCTGAAGGTGAAAAAAACAACCCCAAACCAAATACATAGGGAAAAGAGACAAAATAAAGAAAAAATGCAATTTTACAGTCTTGTGTTACATATAGTGTAGACTCAATCACATGCTGAGGACACTCTAAATCACGCTAGCAAATTACAGAAGTCTTGAAGAAGACAAAATCTCTTTTTTGCCTGCCTAGCCCCTCCCTAGCTACCACTGTTGAAAAGATATTTTGCTCTAATGACAGTAAGCTTTTAAATCTCAGAAAATCCCCCAGATTAATACTATTAGAAGACATTTTTTTCTATAATGATGTCTTCTAGAGGCAAAACAGTATGTTGTAAGGATGGAAGCAGCTTCAAACTCTGCTTCAAGCTGGGGAAAAGAATTTTCTCTGCAAACAAAGAAACATAAATTAAATTTAAAAAGCAATGGTTCACATTCTTTATGGGTTGGTATGAGCCTGCAGGCTGACAGATTGGGACACTAAAGTCACCCCATGAAATACAAACCGAAGTTCCAACTAAGAAGCATAGTGGTTAGGGCTATTCAAGTATTCCATCTGCTTTGCTCTGTTTTTAAATAAGTACATGTGAAATACTTGGGACATATTTTTTTCCCTCAAGGCAAGGGAGGATATTGCTTAGTTGTTAGACAGAGCTGGGCAGCCTGAGGACACACGGAATAAATAATGCAGAAATTGGTATAAAGACACTTATATCACATGTGGTCTTATCTATAATCCACTCCTCAATTAAAATACCAGGTAATTTCCAGGTTTGGAACATTACTGAAAAAGAAAGGATTTCTTCACTTTAAGGAAGAAGTAGATAACGAGGGACAAGAGGAAAAGTATACAGATACGGTCACATTCAGGGAAGTTAAAAGATGAGTCACCTAAATATGGTGAAAGTAAGCACTTTTTAGCAGAACATATAATTGCTCATTGCTACAGGATTTGCTTGAAATGGAACTTAGTAAGAAGTAGACAAAGTATATATATATATGAGAATAACAACCCTATCACTGTTGTTTATTGATAAAATATTTAATGATATAATTTTGGGGATGGAGAGCTGGATAAACCTGATTAGATTTTCACACATTTAGAAAACTTAAAAGCCCAAAGAGACCACTGAATCATGTCCTGTACGCTGTCGCTTATTAGGTGTCACCCAAATCCCCTCGTGGTAAACCCACAGATTAAACCCTCATAGCAAACTTGAGCTGAAGAGTTTCTGTTCCCATGAGATCAGCCTGAGTGCTGTGAGTGGAGAACAGGTGACACTGAGTTCCCACCAGTGCCTGAGGCCCTTGCAAAGAAAAGGAGCTGAGGACTGGAACTGTACAAAGGTGCAGGTGAAGCTCTGAAACACAAGACTGGAGTGAGTGTGTAGCTTCTGTTTGGATGTTTGCCCTCAAATATGTTCCAGTAAAGTGGTCTGTGGAAAGACATGTATCAGAAATACATTCTTCACTAAAAAGTCAGAATTTTTTAGGATATTAGGAGAGTTCTCAAATAAACACATTCTGCAGGGATTTGGTGCCGACTATTGTTTGTGTATTGTATCCATAGCTTCTGGAAGGTGAAAACCAGGGCTTTATGTGAAGCTTGCTTAAGACCCTAGCACCCACCCTTCTAACACTCACCCTGCCCTGCTCTTTTGAGAATGCTCCCCTGTAACCTCACCTGTTGTTTCTAACAGAACTGCACTCCTTAGCACCCCTTATATGTGAACTGGGAAAGGAGAAAAGACTGTTAATCCAGCACACCTACCTAGATAGGAGCAAGCACCTCAGCATTCTTGGTATATATCAGTGGATAGCACAGGTCTACAGTAACAGTTCTTCTGTAATGAAGAAGTTCCTATTGAAAGAGAGAAATCTGAGGACTCCTGTCAGTCTTCATTGCCTCTTTTTCTACAGTATTGATGCAAAAGGGGCTTAGTGAGGACTCAAAACTTAGCTCTACTCATGCTGGGTGCCATTACCACTACCTTACAATATATCAGTGCAAAGACTGACTTGCATGTCTATGTTCATTTACTGCACATGGGCAAATGTCTGCCTAAGAGCCATGGAAGAGATAATGTACCTCCATGCACTGATTTATGCCACTTCAGCTATAGCACCTGTAAAGCTTCTGTCTCAACTGAACCAGGGATATTCTTACAATCAAGCAAGTGTGCAAGACCTAGATCAAATCAAGAACAAAGTGTCCAAGTTACAGCACCTTGACTCCTAAAGAGAAACACAGGTGTTTCTGCTAGCCACCTAGACCTCCACATGGATGAATGAAGAGAATTAGGCACCTCCATAAAAGAAGATTGCATACTGGTAGGGAGCTACCTAGAGATTCTTGACAATAAATGCTTAGTATGGGCTGTGAAAAATTAAATATACTAGGTTCTGCAAGCCACTTGTCCACTCTTGAGTTTAAAAAGATGAATACAATGAAAAAACTCCACAAATTTTATTTAAAGTAATAAAAGAAAGAGAGAGAAACTGAAGAAGTTCTCCTTTCCATGTTTTTATCACCCAAGCAATTCTAAGTTTCGGCCAAGTTGCAGTGCCTCTGCATGTCTCACCAGAGGAATTCCAGGCAGAAATCCTACCTGAATAAAGTGCTCTCTCTGACTGTTCTTCCCCTTTGCCACTAGTTGATGAGTGCAAAGATTTTTTTTTTCTCTTTTTCTTTCTAGAACTTCCTGGAACAGGTTTGCAAACATTTAAGATTACATTAACATCATTAAATTCACTTAGAAAGAACTGCCTTTCCTAGAGGATTTTAGAGTTCCTAGCCTTCACACTTTTATACTGAATTTCTCAGTAAAATACATCTCTCACACACAGTCTCAGGGACACTTACAATTTTCTCAGTTTTACTTTTTTTTTTTTTTTTTTAATAGAGAAGCTTTGATATCTTTCAAAACTCAAGAGACATAAAAATGAGCCAAGCCTTTACCACATAAGACAACTTTATTTGAAAGAAACTTCAATGCTTTATGGAGACTTGACTTACTATATGGAAACATTTAGAGATAGCAGTACCAAGACCTCATTACATGTAACTTTTCAAATGCTACTCAGTCTATCAAGATTTCAAACAAGAATGGTTGCAGGGGTAATAATTTTATGTGTAGGACACAGGCCCTCTGGAGATGCCATACATATACTTTAATTTGTTCTCTGTTAGTGCCTTAAAACTGGCATGCATACGTAAAAGACTCTAGTTCCCTTAAAAGTCCAGTATAGTGTGTAAATTCTCATTTATCCATAAAATAGTGGGTGTTATAGTCCCAGCACTTCACCATTTATCAGTGACCCAGAGGAGAAGTGGGAATGCAGCCTCATCAAGCTTCTTGAGGACAGTCAGTATAATCCTCATGCTGAGCTGTCATTCAGCTGGAGGGATGGGCTTACAGGAACCTTATGAAATTCAAGAATTTACTCCTTAACACCACATAGTTGTACAGCCAGGAGACTGATTGGATGGGTGGAAGCTCTGCTGAAAAGGACCTGGAAGTCCTGGGGTCCTGTTGGACAGAAGGCTGGACAGGAATCAGTATTGCGCTCTGGCAACAACGAAGGCTAACAGTGTCCTGACTGATAGCAACAGGGACGTAGTCAGTTGATTGATGGCAGTAATTATTTCCCTGTGCTCAGCACCTGTTTGGCTACACCCTAAATACTGCACCCAGATTTGTCTCCATACGTCCCTACGCCCTCAAACAAGAAAGACAGTTATAAACTTCAGCAGGTACAGTTGGAGGCCACCAAGATAGTCATGGACCTGAGACTCTTCAACTGTGAGGAGAGGCTGAGGGTGCAAGGCTTATGTAGCCTGAAGAAGAGACAGCATTATAGGAGGAAATGAGACTTAATAACTTCCCATATCTACAAGGAAGTTATTCAGCAACAATGATCATAAATGGAACCAACTGAGTTTCGAGTTGTGTCTAAGGGAAAAAAATATAATGGTAATGTTAACTAATCAGTGGAACAGCTGCCTGGAGATGTTGTGGAATATATGTCCCTGGAGGTTTTCAAGATCCAGCTGCCCAAAGCCTTAAACAGCCTCACCTGAATTCAATGTTGGTTTTACTTTGAGCAAGAGGTTGAATTAGGTGACTTCCTGATTCCTTTCCAGTCTGAACAATTCCAGGATTATGACTGTAATGCACAAACAGGAAAAGTCACAAGTTTTAAACAGAAATATCTAATCAGTCTGTTGTCGTGAGAAAGATGGCCATGGGATCCAACATTTGGAAAAGAAGCAGTTTTCCAGCATACATGATCCAAATTCTTGACTCAATCTTCCCCTTAAAGTACCAGTTTTTCAGACCACTCTTGGTTCTTTTTGTTTTCTGAAGCAGAGCACCTATTCCTGGAGGAGAAGGTGAAACAGTACTTCTGGAAGCAAAGCTGTAGCCAGAGAAGGAACTCTCTCCACATCTTTCCACTCACAGAAAGGCAGGAAAGGGAAAAAAATCCAGTACGAGGCTGGGAAAAAGGGATAACAACATTCTGTTTTCTTATTCTGTAGTTCTGTCACATCATGTGCCATGGAAATTAAATCATCTGCATACAGTAGCTTTCCATCCCTCTTTCCCACTCAGGCTTGACATAGGCAGGAAATTCAAGCTCTTGAAAACAGGAATGACTCAACCCAGACATCTCTTTAGCCCCCTGACCAGAACTGGTACAACTGGTACCATCCTTTAGAACATGGAATGATGCCCAGCTGTCTCTCACAGGCAAGGAGAGAAATGTTTTAAGTATCATTGTCTCAATCTGATCTAATGTATGATCTGCAAAACTGCTAAAGATTTTTTTTTTTTTGCTCTGGGTCAGCTATCTTAAGCCCATCTGCATGGCATTTTTTTTTGTCCTTGATCCTCTTCTGCTTAAAACAAACAAACAAACAAAAACTCTCAAGAAGATTTCACTCTGAAAATAGCAGTGAGGAGAACTAGATTGTTAATACTAGAGCATTGTCTGCTATTTGGGTGAGTTTTGTATGCACTATTGCAATTATGCTAAGATGCAGCTCAAGATGATGTTTCAAAAGCTGTGTCCATGTAGGCACAGAATCATGGAATGGGTTGGAAGGAACCTTTAAAAATCATCTTGTCCAACTCTCCTGCTGCGGGGAGGGACATCTTCCACTAGATCAGGTTGCCAGAGTACATACCCCTTAGAGGAGAACACACAGATATGACAAACAAGGTGTTTACTATGTTATGTTTACTATCAGCAACAGCCTGAGTTGTGCTGGACTTGACTTACTGAGTATTTATATGCTTTTAATCCAAGAAAGGCAAATAAATCCTGTACAGTACCACAAAAACAGCTTTGTTATGAAACTGACTTGTCTTCCAAGCACACAAGTGACAAAACTTACATTGAGGAAGTCTCTTTAATGAAAAAAAAAAGGTATTCTACACATTACTTACAAAGTTTAGATAACAGTGAGTCATGATTTAGTAACCTGCCTTTATTTCAAAGCAGAGTTTTAGTAACATCAGTGTTTTATAATTGTTGTTAACCTTCAAACCATAAACAATGTTAGGGAGTGATTTGTGAGCAAATGAACATACGAATGTTTTGGGAGGTCCCATGCCACTGTTTCTGACATCAAAGGTTAACTTCTAAATCCTAAGCCTGGCTGAAAAAGAGTAAGCTCCCAAAAGTTCTTTTAATATTATGTTTGGGGATCAGCATTACTGATTTTTCTATTTAAACCTTCTGAATTCATTTTTTTCAAGCCATTTTTTTTAAATGAAGAAAGTCAACTAAGTATTCATTTATATAATTATATTAAAAAAAACCCCAAACAAATGAACAAACAAAACCAAAAACCAGATGATGCTGGAAGTAGCATTCTTGCCTAATTTCTCCAAAACAACTTTCTGATTGTCTGACACTGCATTGTCTTCTTCAGAGAGCAAAGCCATTCCCATCCATCAGGGATTACATCAAAAAAGCAAGGGAGATAATTTATTTGTCACAGTATAATACGTGTTCTTAAAAATAATTTTGTTTTACGTAAGACATTGAAACATTGAAAATTCTTGATATTTAAAATTTAAAATAGTTTGCAATTAAAACTTTTTCAAAATAAAAAATGAAATGAACATTAACGATATCCTGTGCAAGCTGGTAAATTCTAGGCAATTCTACTTTTTATTTTCTAATAACACATTTTTGTTGAGTTTTGAATGCTCAGTTTATCAGCAACATATTTTGATGAGAAGTCGTAATCAGCACTTGTTAGAAAGAAATCTTGGTAAACATAGCTTGTGTGTGAAACAACTTCAGTGACTAGTTTTAACAGCAAGGAGACCAAATTTTCCACTCCGTTTATAACACCAAACTTGCACTCAAACAAGCCTTAGTTTATATAGGTGACAACAACTGATGAACGTAATATCTTTGATTTCAAATTTCTGCTCTGAAGAAGTTATAAGTTCTTTATAAGACAAGAAACATCTAAAAAAAATCTCTCCTGAATAAAATGTGTACACGTACTTACATATGTAAACCCAGGATGAGTTTTGCAAGCTGCACAGAAAACTCCTGTAGGGTTTACACTTATTTTTTTTTGAGTCAGGCATGTAAATGCCCCAAGTGTATTTGAAAAATGCATTCAGACTTTTAACTGAGGACCTGAAGGCATAGATCCCAGTGCTTGGTATGGAATATTGCAAGTCATACCACTGTTGAAAGCTATGGCCTTAGAGCCTAAGAAGAAAGAGAGTATAAGAATAGCTACCAAAAAGTGCTACTTAGTTAGGGCAATATTTGCTTAATTAGAAAATCTCATCTAAGTGGGAGAAAATACTTGTGAATGTTTCTTAAAGCATTTTCATGAACATCTTACAAACTAGAAGGAGAAAATAATGAAACCAGATGATTTTCAGTCTGACTCAATGGACTGTGCAGAATCCGTGCCTTATGAAGAGAATGGCACGCTTTTAACTACATTGCCTAGAATAGCTTTCTCTGAGCTCGCCTTCACAGCTAGCAATGATTAATTAGACGAGAGCCAAAATTCATTAGCAAATGAATGTAGAAAAGTGTCAGTTTGAGCCATAGCCACATGGCTTTTACCTGTGAACCATTTTCATGTTTCAACTGTTTTCAGTGTGTTTGCAACATTCCTAGTGTGAAGCTCAAAGCCACGTCATAGCATGGGAAGGGGTATTGTTAGCTGTTGTATAAAAACAAAACAAAACAACACAACATGCAGCAGGACTTACCCATTTTTTGTCTCAGCACATGTCATGACTTCATGGCACTCTGGAATGGTCCTTCTCTGAGACTCTGCCTAATGACTTTTGCAGTGTACAAAGTTGTTGGGCACTATAGTAATGAGCTGTGGATAGGGCTCTTTAGTAAGTCTGGTTTATAGACAGCTTGAAAATGTCCCTTATTTCTGACACACGCCCCCCATACTGCCTGCCCTAGCTTTGCTAGCTCTTCCATCTGGCACAGAGAAGTCATCTCATTTGCTTTCCTTTGTTGGCCACTGGAGAACTATAGAGTCACAAGACCCAGACTGAGTCACATCTCAGAACTGTTTACAAGAAAGCAAGAAACTCCATCTGCTTCTAGAAAGCTTTGCCTTGTTGACAAGTACAGAGATATGTGTGGCTCTTGGACCAATATAACCTCTCACTCTTCTTGCAAGTGGTCACAGGACAATGAAAGAAATAACTAGGGACTTGACACTAGTATTGTGAAAACCATCTTTCAAAGTCTAAAACAGAGTGCCTGAAGAAGTGAAGCAGTTCTGGCAGACAAGATTCAGCAATGGGTGAATTTGTAAAACCTCATGAATGGTCCTGAGATATTTTTTGCTCTTTTGCTATGAAAATGAACCTTCTGCATGTTAGATAGTAGAAGATCCTCACAGAGGTCTGTCACCTCCTGCTTAATACCACACAGAAATACTGCCCTTCCTTTCTGTGGGATACTGGAAAAACAATACCTGTTTAAATCCTAGTCCATCCAGTTTGTTATAAAGATACTTTCTGATACCTCTAATTGCCTTTCACCTCTCATAGTAAGGGTAGGATTCTCTTCATCAGGTTTTAAAAGCAAGGTGCATAGTTGAAACACCATGCCTCTGTGTCAAGGAACAGACACATTCCAGAGCCTGCTTAGCCCAGACATGTATCCTAAGCACCTGTTAAGAGTGACCATTTCTCTTCAATGAACATAGAAAGACTCTACACAATTACTCTAGAAAATATTCCTAACGTAAAAATGGCAAAAGTCAGGTCATACGAACCACGTCTTTAATGTGCAGTGTTGTTTGTGTATTATATGTTACTCTATAGCTCATCTCCTGGTGGAAGAGGCTATGGCATTTTTTGCACAACCAGCATTTCATTCTGGGTGAATTTTATGTTACCAGGAGGGTATTATCAAGATCTCTTTTGCATTCTGCCAGAGAACCTCTTCCCAGAGCGTGGAAGGATAAGCTGTACAGGGTACAGCATGAGAACAGTAAATTATTAAAATGTACCTGAGAAGGACTCCCTCACCTCTGATGTAGCAAAGGTCCTTCCAAAGGGAGGAGGAATCTAACGTCTGGAAATAGCAACCTTGCTACTTCCCCTCTGGAAGGGATTTGCCAGTGCCCCTGATTTAAGGTGATATGACTTTGTAAGCATTTGGTGGGCATCAGCACCCTTACCATGCTCTGCACAGTCACAGTCACGCTGATTTGAGGACTGGTGCAGAGTGTAAGGGGTGCCTCACTGGGAATTCTGGCGACTTTTCACCCAATAAGCAAAATTCTTAAGGATACATGTCAGTTCAACCTGCCTGCTGTGAAAGTAACTAGCTCAGTAGCCAGACTGATGAAGAATTAAAAAGACCACTGGTAACTGAAAAAAACATTTACAGTAAACAACTATCAAAGCTGGAAATATCCAAATACTTAAAAGACTGGTAGCCTTCTTCTCAGTCATATCAATAGGAGTAAGGACAGCAGGATGTGGCCATATGTTGATAACAGCATTTTTAATTTCCAATTATTTTTTTTTTAGGCAGATTAAGTAGGTTGATCTTTCCCTATGTAAAACCATGATTCATCTATCATGTCAATAGCATCATATTCATAAATATACCACCGTGTCTGGTGTTTTCCACTGAAATTGGCAGATGTACTTAGAAAGAAGTGAAACGAAAATTTCAGGAATTTCCAATTGGGCTTAGCAAGTTGTGAAAGAAGAGTGATGACTGCTATCAATGTAAAGAGTTATGAGCTGCCTGGTTCTTCTGTTTTATGGAACAGCTTAGCCATAGAGCATACCTACTTCACTGCCTCTGTGGCCTGGTTCTGGCCATGGCCTTAATTTTTCTGAGGATGTTATTCATAAATGTTCTCTTAATCAAGCTCAGCCCCAGAATTTTACTGTAGAGGCTAAACTAATTGCCAGGATACACAAGATGCCAAACCCTAGAAGGTAAAGCTAAAATTTGTGTGTCCTGGCTCAGAGAACCACTATATTTCAAACCTGAAATAAAAAGTGGGTTTTTACAGTTCTTAAATAGTTGATTTTTCCACTCCAACAATTAGAACTCTGTGTTTCTCAAAGAATTCACACTGTGAATAAGTACATCTCCTTCATTTTTTAATTTGACCAAAACAAATATCTGTCTCTCTTTTTAAAGGTTTGGGTTTTTTTTTTTAAGAGAAAGAAATAAGGATTTATTCCAAAATTATCCCTGGCTAGTGTGCATGGTTACCACACTGAAACAGACAGCAGTTTTCTGGGTGAAATGGCATCGTCCCAGGTGCCAAGACCCACATGTAAGGTATGCCAAAGACTGTGAACATTTTTATGTCTCTCCTGCCATCATAAACAGGAATGTTATATCTTTCAACTGGGCAACTGGCATATTCCCCATTGATTACACCCTTTCATTGAGAAAGGGAGAGGTGAATGATTTTCTTTATTTTCACGTGTAAAAGCTTCTGCAGGGTTAGCAATCTCTTCGTTCCTGATAAAAACAAAGACTTCAAAACAAAATGTTGTGAGATCTCTCAATATCTTGATATTATGTTCATAATATAATAATGTCATACTGGAATAATTTCGCTCATCATTAAGGAACTGAAATATTGTTCAATAAGCAACATAACAACAATGCTGGGGCTTTGAAGTTCGAAGTCTGCTAGCCCTCACTTTTGTAACTGTGAAACATTTCCCTTTGCCATTCTCAGTCACCTGAGTAGGAAGAATTGAGATGAGATGAGATGAGATGAGATGAGATGAGATGAGCTGAGATGAGATGAGATGAGATGAGATGATGTGAGGTGCAGTGCGTGTACAGAAAAGCTGATGAACCCAAAAGCCTGTACAATTTTTCTCTTGGTATCATCACTTCATCTGATAAAAGAAGGCCACAGCTCCCAGCAAAACATACATCAGGTCAGTGAGTGCATCTCCTCATCCCAAAGAGTTTTGCTGCCCGGGACCACAGGCAGCTTTCTGATATGACACAGCCATGTTATCCATTGGTTCAGATATCTGTGAAAGAGCAGCTTTGGAGAAAGAGCTGTCTGCCCTTGTGGGGTTCTGCCCCTCCTTTACTCGTGGGCCACCTTTATGCTCAGGCCTTTGCCACTCACCTGAGTTATGTTGGTGGTACACCTGTGTTCAGATTAACACCTTCCTAATTTTGGCCCTTATTGCAGCCTGCCGATTTGACTTTCTGGCTTGATCTTGGACCTGCCTTCTCACTGTGGACTTTTCGATCAGTACTGTGGGCTGACTGTGGTTACTGTCACTGGACACTTTTGGGTACGTTGGGCAACTCCCTTGTTGATGAGGTCTGTGCCCCTGCCTACCTTGCTGTGACTCTTGGCTCCTTAAAGAGCAGCCTGGCTTCTCTGCTCCATGATGCCTTGCCTCACTTCATCCTTTGATCACAATAGTTATATAATGCTGCTATGAAAGTGTATGGGATTCTGTGACCTTGAATAATGAATATTACTGATTCAGTAGGAAGCTTATGCTATGATCAGGAAAGATTCACAACCCAGCATCTACTAGGCAGCTGCATTGGATAGATATCCCCATCCTAAAGGAATAACTCCTACCCACCCCATTCCTCCACAAGGTACACTTGAAATGTGTCACTTGTCCTCTGGAGCTCTGAAGAAGATTCTTTTGTGCTGGGCAGATAGTTCAGTACTCTGAAGGCCAGGTCAGATGAGGAAAAGCTGGAAGAGTTTAGTCAATGAAAGAAAAATCTGTAAAAAACAAACAAACAACAACAACACACACACACACACACACAAAAACCCAAAACAAAACAAAAAAACCCACCCAAACCCAGCAGCAAGCAACGAAAATCACTAATTTTATTTCCTTTATATCAAAGCCAAAAGGAATTTTGCCATAAACTTGACTAAGAACTGTTGAATGTAGAAGTATGTTCTTGTCAGCAATTCTTGATTTATCCTTGTCTGTGTTTCAGAGTAGTCATCTAACATTCTAACACTAGTTAAGGGTTTGGATATGATTGAGTACCATGAGCCATTTGCAGCAGGCATGAGTTAGACTTACTGTATGTCAGAAGCAGACCATGTCTGAGTTAGATCCAAAGCATTCGTACTAAAGGTTATGATCTTCTACAAAAAAGTCCACTCAATCCAAAATTTCTTTTCACTGCCTTCTTTATGTTGAGAAGTGGAGTCCAAGCCTAAAATGTAAGTTTAGCAGTGATTTTTATGCAGAGAATATTAAAATTGCACCTACCATTCCCACAAAGTGACTAGAAATAAGCAAAGATTAGTTTTAGCGCCTTAAACCTTCATCACATCAGAGGTGTTCTCAGCAGCAAAACCAGGCTCTTGCTCAGCTCCACTTCACTCTTTTTCTTTCTGCCCTTATGCTGCCACTGCAAATCTACCTTCCCACTACTGCAGGGTCATAATGAAACAGAGGAACTAAATTAGGGAAAAGCTGCAGATTGAAAATAATCCATCAAGGAAAATAACAAGTTGACTAAAAAGGATCAGTCAAAAAAGCCAACAAGTAATTGTGCCAAAACAATTGAGAGGGTAGTCAGGGAATGGCAATGAGCAGTTGGTGTTGAAAACGAGGATGAGGAACAGCTAGAATGGATTTTGTCACTGAAAAAAATGCCTGTGGAACTTTGACACAAAAGACTAAGCATCATTGACTTCTGCAAGGCTTGCAAATTCAGGCACTGATTTCAAGATAAAGCTACAGCTCCTTGTTTTCTTAAAGGGGTCAGAAATGTTACTCTTTCGTCATAGAAGTAAACGGATACATTTGAGCTCACTGTGCAAATTGCAATAAACCCTTGAAACAGTCAATTTCCCTGTTCCAATTTTTCAAGATGCTTGAGAATACCTTACAAAATCCTCACCTCTACTTTAATTTAAGACATTTGTGCACACCATCACTAGACTGGTACTGCTGCGGAGTATTGTATACAATATACATCACTTCCATGTATGCTTACATAGATAAGTGACATTAGTCACTTAGTGACTAGTGACATTAGACATTACAAACTTCATGGTTGAATGAAAAAATTAGAAGCCACATTGCTTTTGCTTATGCAGTTGAAGATTCTGGTGGACAGTTCAAATTTCAAACCGTAACAGAAAGAATGCATTTTCCATGAGGATTCTTCTAGGAAAGACCAAACATTCAATGAAAGCATACAATGAGGGAACTTAAATACACTTTTGAACTTTAGAGGGATAGCTATTGACAGATAGTGCTTTGGTTTGTTCAGTCAAGTCTGTAAACACGTGATATTATAATAACGGATGAATATGAAAAATGCTGTTTTGTGATTCTGGATAAACACTGAGAACTGTCAGTTTTGTCCAAGTTATCGAGAGCCTTCGTGTATGGAAAAAAATGGGTGGGGAATTGCATGAGATCAGGGAAGAAAAAAGGAAACCTCATGAGGCTAGAGCTATGAGGATTGATGCTTATGGTATTTTGGCAGCTTCTGAACCCAGAAGCACATAGCATATGAAAACCAGCAATAACAAACTCCAGGTACTCTTGGGAATTAATTGAACTGCCAAGAACGCGGCAGCTTCTGGGACCCTATGCACATAGAGAGGGCTTGTGGGGTGCCACCCTCCACTCAGCTGCTCACAAAATTGTACAGGGATGGTGTTCACTGCTGACTCACACTGGCAGACAGACTTTATTTATTTCAAGCATGATATAAGAGCATTTGGAGCATGTGTTTGGAACAAAGGAAACTTGCAGCTGCAGCAGAGGAATCCCCCAGAGAAAGTTCCAAGAACAGTTAAACTTGAGAAGAATAGTTGGGCTCTGTCTGTATTGTGGCTATTGAAATGACAGAAGCCCGTGAGGTGGTTTGCCTCAACTTGCAGCATGTACAGTCTGTTCAGAAAAGTGTGGTAGTTTTAGCTGCTTACAAACACTTTCCTGACCCATATCAGTCAGTCTAAGAGATGAAGCATTTGCAAAATAAAAGTCTGCTTGTTTGTTGTCTATCTAACCTTCTGCATTATGCCAGCACTGATTTTATTGGCTTCAGTTGCTCTCCCTCTGATGAAATATTTTATAATGCTGGAAAGGGGACTTCGACCACACATAATTCTCATGTTTATATTGTTTTATACTTGTCCTGCACTGAGTACAAATTCTTACAAGAACTACAGGACAAGGAGACTCAGAGTCCAAAGGTGTCCCCTGGCCATCTAGTAACCTTGCAGTTTGGTCTTCAGGATTTGCTGTGGATTTTTTGATAAGTTTCCTTCGCAGAGGGAGCTGCCACTAAAGGAATTTGTCCTTACAGTGGGTCATATTCTTAAGTGGCACAGGTTGGCACAGCCCCAATAAGTCTGAGGGAGCTGCCCAATTTACACCAGGTGTGCAGGAGCTCAGTGTGTTTTCAAGGAGTACTTTAAAAAAAACCCTCCCACTAACAAGGTGAGATCATTTGTTGGCATAGTCTCGGAACAGAAAAGATCTAAAAGACCAAGCTGACGTGTTACACCATGTTACAATGAATAATAGAACTCTCTATGTAGCATAGAGCTAGTAAATACATATTTAAAAAAAAATGGACAGACCTCCATCAGCCAGCTGTATGCTCTTCTGCCTCTACCGCCAAACACGGCCAGCAGTCAGAGCTCTCAGTCTCAGGGATTAGCAAGGCTGGGGCTGCTCTGCAAGCGAGAACAAGCCTGGAGCCAGCCCAACCCCAGCAGGGGGAGTGATGGTGCCTTCACCAACCAAGGCACAGTTCCAGAGCCATTGAACAACCAAGTCAGAGCAGGGTGCTGATAACAGGGTCCATCAACAGCCTAAGGCAAGACAAGACAAGGTTATAAGTGAGGTCCATCCATCCACCCACAGTCAAAAATAGTTTTAGGCTATGCACCACATTCCCAAGTCAATCAGCATATAAATGACACAGAGTAGCAAACAAGGACTGTATGCATTTAGACTGTCCTTCCAGTGTTTTGTGCTTTTACTTTTATAAGACTAAAATCAAGTTCAGCTTAATGAAATGTTTAACAAAACTTAACAACCATTTCTATTATTTGGACTTAAAAGTAAGTTTTTGTTATGAACAAGTGTTACAGTTTCTTCAGATGACAGAATAATGGGCTGCATCTTCATTATCATTATTTTTAGATGCATAGTAAGTTATTTTATTATTAAATAAAACTTGAATGCTATCTCATAATATAGCTATCAACTTTAAGAGTCACTTGGATTTGAATGAGAAAGATTCTCCTCCTTGTCCTTCAAAAACAAAATTATCACAACATGTATTTCAAGCAAACGGAGACTGTCAAATAAGCTCCTGCCAGCTGGTGATTGCAGTACTTTCAAAAAAAAGCTGTCTAAATCAAACGAACAAGGAGAGGGAGAGGAATAATATCTTAGCCATTAACGGTATATAATGGTGATATAAAATTATTGAAGGCATAACTCAGAAGAGCGAAATTAAAGGATGCATACTGCCTTCAAGAGTGCATTGTGTAAGAAGCAAATCTGAAGACACTTGATCAAGAATAGCAGATTTTACTTCCACTTGTAGCTCCTGGAAAGGATTACATGAAGTGGGACAGGTGATCTAAGGATATGAATACAGATCTATGCAGCTGGAGTCCAGCCATCATGTAAAATGCCCCTGAAATATTTGTTTTAGTTCGGCTGGAAGGAACTATGTTTGACATTGCTGAACTGGATCATAGTTCATCAGCAGGCGTATATGACATCTAGAACATCATATTGTAATTAGATATAATAGCAACACAAGACTTGAGGCTTTATTGAACTCATGACTACAAGGCAAAAAACGAAGACCTGTTCTTGGAAGGGCACAGGCCCACAAAATTTCCTCTCAGAGATACTTGAAGAGAAGTAGCAAGGAATTCAACAATGAAGTACTTTTTTTTGTTGACACATATCTACACATTGAAACCATATGATCTTTGGTGAAAATTTTCCCAGATTCTAGAATAGAATTTCTGGCCAAAATAAATAAAAAGTGAAAAAAAACCCAGCAGGTGTTTAGGAGACACAAGTCCAAAATCAGGTTTTGTTTTCAGGCAAGGATATAATGTCAGAGTCCAATGCCAAACAAGATCTGTCAGATTAACAAGAAGCAGGGAATTAACCAGTTTCTACTACATCTTGTGTGAAACAATTTTCGCCAACAGACTACAAAATCCTCCTGTCAGTTGTAGTAATTTCTGTGTTTACTTAGCTATCAGTTACTCAGGGGTCTCTCTGTGAAAAAGAAAACAAACAAAAAAATTCAAAAAAACAAAGGTTTTCAGTCTCTTCCGGCATGAAATTAAATAAAATGCCAAAAGATCCACTGATTTTCAAAATGAAAACCATTGTTCAACAACAAGTCCTGTTATAGGAGAAAGTCCGTTTCTTCTGGTCAAGCCAGAGAGGTGTAAGGGCCCAGAGAGCTTCTCCCCATCTGGGGGTGGGCTGCCTGGGCTCAGGGTTAGCACATTTGGGGGCAGCCCCCTTCTCTGGATGATGTTGGGGTCCAGCTCCCAGTCTGCTCTGCTGGCAGGCAGCAGTTGGGACTAGTCCTCTTTCCATGGAATATGCTTTTAAACTGAAGCTCTAAGTGCCTGGATCCTGCCTAATCTACTGCTCCAGCTTAGACGTTTTTTCAAGTTCACTTTTAGACATCAAATTCATGAAAAACTGCTGTCTGTTTGTCTGAATTTAAGACCCTCTAGAAACTATGGATGAAATGCTGAAATAGATTTTTTTCCCTAAAGTGATTCTACCTAGGATAGGTATATATAACTCTGAGATTATTTGTCATAACTTCTGCTATCAGAATGTTGATATGGTGTAGGAGAAAAAAAGATGTCATTGCTGCTTTGTTCATTAATTTAATGAATTAATAAATTAATTTAATAGCAATTTTTTCTAATGATCTGTCATAGCTGGTATAATTTCAAACAAAGTTGTGATACTCAACACATTTACCATTTTGGAGACAGAGTAAATCAGGTTGTAGAAGCGTTCCATAGAGGACATTAAGGACATATGTCCTGCCTTGTCATCATCCAGCACCGGTGTGTCTCAAGTACTCGTAAGTCCAGCTGTGGCTGTTTCCAAAGAAAACACTGATGAACCTTTTGTGCTGTTTCTAAGTCATCATCAAGCTGTGACTCTAACCATTCTGTTTCCCTTAAGGTGAGGCAGGTACATTTCCTTCAAAGAAACAACCAGTACGTGGGGTGTGCCCCTTGCAATAGGTCTGCCCACACAAATTCTATCTTGATTCAATAAAAACCCCACATACGCTATACCAACAATTTAGGGGGAAAGAATAAAAAACATAACACTACTGGTTTTTATACTTTCTTACAGCCCATCACAGCAAAAAAGCACTGCAGAATTAGTGACACATGACTTACAAATTTTAGCACTTCAGCCAGTTATGTGTGTGATCCCTTGTGCTTGTAGATGGTTATAATTATTTCTTTGACAAGACAAGAATACAATTATTTCAAATATTGTAAACATATTGTGGTCTTCTCTACCCACGATGGCTAAGAATATGGTGGTCAAGATGCCTGCCATGCAGATGCTTTTAGAGTGGAATTGGCATTTGATTTGAATTTCCTTCCCTCCTGGTAGATTTCTTTATCTCCTTGATTACTATGGTTTTGTGATCTGACATCCAATGAAAAAAAAAAAAGTTGATTTAGTCTCTCTCAGGAGTACTTGGGAAATCTCGAGCATTTTGCCAGGACAGGAATACTACTTTCTACCCAGATTTACATTTACTCTCTTGATTTTATTTCCCCAACTTGTTTTGAAACTGGCATGTTCTGCTTAAAGCACTGATATAGCCTTGCCAGATGTGGTGACCAAGACTGCTTTGCCCTCTTCCATTGCGATTTGCTGCATCTGATCGAATTTTGTGCTTCTACTGAATGCCTGGCCTAAAGCCCAAAACCCACTGTTATCCATCCTGAGTGCAACAGAGTTAATTACTAGTCCTGCAGCATAACAGGAAAACCACAGAATTTCTTACAATGAGAAATCATAATAATTTTTCCATCTGTGGAAGCTTTTTGAGCCATAGTAGTCCAAATGTAAGATTTCTGATGTAAGTCACCCAAGTGTTCACAGCTTTTATTTAATTAAAAAGCATAAAAGCTTTTACTCCACTAGGCCTAGGTATGAAAAAAGCTAAATTATCCATGCTTTCAAAACACAGAAAGATTAAATCAGTTTCAGGTTGTCATGAAAGCAAATTGTCGTGGCAATAGAAGACCTCTGTAGTTGCAGATAATTAACCCTAATTCCTCTGACGTACTATTACCAAAAATATTTGGTTACCTATGATGCTTGCAATGCATAAGACTGACAATTTTGCTCACTTTGGGCTGTGTGATTTGATACCAAAATATATTTCACCAGTAGAGTTGACAAAAAAATTTGATTGTGTAGCATGATAGTATTTTAGCAGTTGTGCTCATTCTAACAGTCCACCTTTTAATATCACTGCATCTGAACAAACAGCTCTACATGCTGAGGCAAAATATTCAGAAAAAAAGTGGTAGTTTCATTTCATATTCTTGATATTTTGCCAACTAATATACCATACTAATCTAATTCTTCTTTACTAGTCTGGCAGAATGAGGAGGAAAACAAATTTTACAAGTTCTAAATACCAACACGAAAAGCCTGACAATCAAATCCCTTTTTTCTTCAATACAAAAAAAAAAAAAAAAATGGTCTCTGTTTATGTTTTCCTCCGCTTTCTAAAGCATTCCGAGCAGCTACTGAGATTGTGCTTTGTACTGCATTCTGTAATTTGATCCCAGGTTACTACACTGCAGGTCACACTCACCTCTCTGCCTGAGGATCTTTATTAAAACTTCTTGTCTTGCAAAATAAGCAGTTCTGAGCACCTGCTGGTGACTGCCAAGGTAACTTACTCCTTCTCATGGCCACAATACAATTGTCAATTGTAAGATTCAGGCCCCCAAAATACTAAAACTAATCTGCATCTTTAATCTTAATGAGAGGAGGATCTGCCTTGTCTTGGAGCGTCTATCAATGATTTCATGCATTTCAACACATTTCTCAGATAGTTATGATTAATTTATAAAGAATATGGTAATTTTCAGAAATTTATTAACTCGGGACTTTATTTTAAAATTTCTGTTATCAATATACTATTGGTTTTATGACGTTATAGCAGACCCTAGTTAAAGGTTTCAAGTTCTGAAATCAAATCAGAATATGGGAACAGTGTTAGAAAGATTTTGGTAAAAGCTTTGTGTAGAGCAGGAGAGTTATCTGTTACTCACTATTGGCATTGAAATGAACACAGCTGACAGCTAGCTGCTGTTTAGGTGAAAGTGTTGATGAGAATGAAACATATTTACAACTGTGCTCTGTGATAAATGTTGCGTATGGATTGCCTTTGGCTATGCTTGCAGTTAAATTACCTTCAGTGTTGGTTGTGATGTAGTTTTCAGTCCCAGGCAAAACTGAGAAAGATAGTAAATAATGGTGACAAAAACACCCTGAAATGCATCCAAGAAACTACACTGTAGCAGTACTCATGGCATTTTGATTTTCACATCAGGTACTTCCACGGGAAGGAAACACACATTATTGTTGCCAACACTTCTGGTTGTGGCAAGTATTTTATATGAAGAAAGATCATTAGGTCACTAGTCTTTTAATCCATTTCTCCCATATTTCTTCCACGGAAACAAATGCAGTTGAAGTATGAAGAACTTGATGTAGAATTTTACTGTTATTGAGGTCTTCTCCTTCCTTGTTCCTCAAATTCCCAGTGGTCCAGCCCACAATGTAGTTCTTCAAGGAATATTTTCAGTGATGATCTGCAATTACAGATTATTTACAGGGAGAGGAAAAAATTAATTGTTTGTTTGAAGTCTTAAGGCTAAGTTCTGACATCAGCAAATAAATATCACTTACAGAGGAAAATTAGCCAGCTAGTGTGACATATATTATTATATAATACCAGAATATCTGAAAGTAGATGACATTCTGAAATTAAAGACACTTGCATCCCAGAATAATTTATGTACTTCTAAAATGGAATAATTCTTTGAAAGAAAGGACCTCTAAGCCAAATGACCCAAAAAATGGTCTTAGAAGAAGCATTTTTTCTTCTCTAGTTGTTCCAGCCAAAGTCCTATGAATATTAGCTCTTCAGTAAATAAGAGTAGTGTCTCCAGTATTCGATGTAGGCAGAGATCTTTGTTTCCCACTTTCTTGTCCTGATTCCTTGTTCTGTTACAACAGTGCAGTTGTAGAGACTCAGGGTTCCTGTGGTCTCAAAGCAATAAAACAGAATGACAAACATAGGTCAGAGAGTGTAACATCTTCGGTGCAAGGATCTTGTAATTGTCTAATGTTGTACAGCAGTGGAGGATAGAAGCTTTTGGACTGTAATAAAACAGTGTGGTAATTGAAACCTGAAGCAAGCAGTATTTATGCAGATAAAATATTTTGGGTGTGGTGCTGCCCACTTTTGTTCCTTCCACATGAGTATCCACATGAATATAATTTGCTGCTAGGAATACTCTCAGTAAATTTTAAGGAACTTTAAGAAAGTATTCATGAGAAGCAAACTCCTAATTCAAACAGGCTGACTGAACTCAGAATGAATTCAGAATGCTCATTCAGTACAGCCCTACTTGAGACCAAACAGTGCCATGTGACTCATGCATCCAGTTAAAACTGGACAACAAAGATCAGTTTCCAATTTTTAACAGGAAGCAGCTAAGTCATTTATAGATGTGGGTTTGCAGAACAACTAAGCAACAGATGAATTGAAGAACACTCCAAGTATCTCATGGATGCGCTGAGAACATTAAGAGAGACTAAATTAGGTTATTAGGGATTGCTCAGAAAGGAATAATAAAACACTTTACAGCAAGCTGTTGATTCAGGCAAATGGGAGAATTGGAGGCTGAGAAAAAGGTAGTTTTGCACAGAGTGATACAAAGAAAGTATGGCTTCCATCAGGCTTACATATCATGACTGAATTCCTTGGTGTTTAAAGAGGGAGGAGCCCACAATGCATACCTTTCTTCAGAGAGACTTTTGCTATCCATTCACAGGAAACTTAGTGCAAAATCATTATGGTTAAGACTGGTACTCCATGTCTATGCTCAGCTCATGATTACTTAGCTGAATTGAAAGAACACTGGGAATGGAAGCGATGAAAACAAACACACTTTTGAAGCTGGACACGGATGCACCACCGAATAAGGCAAAGCATAGGAGAGACCTGCTTTAAATGATATTCCTTCCAGAGATGCTTAAGGTCAGGGAAGACTTCAGCTACCCTTCATTTACTGGACCCAGTTCTCATTTGTACTGACACACAGTAGTCCATGAACCCTCCATATCCTTTTTGAGAAGTACAGCCCATCCTAAGAAAGAGATGAATTAAGGTGCAAAAATGTGTATTTCAAACAGATAAATTTATGGATCTGAACTCTGACCTGCCATGACCACAAGCCTGGGAATGAGCTATTGCTGCTTTTGGGAGAGAGAGTGTTGATTTTCTGTTCAGTATTTCAAAGCATTAGTGTTCCAGGCAGGAGAGTCTTTCATAGTTATTCATTAGGTTGGTTGCTTCTTGGGAGGTCAGTTAATCCCTCCCTCACCTCCATGTTCCCTCTTTTCCTCTCAGCCTCCTGAAGACCTCTTCCCAGCCAGCCAGGATCCTCTGCCTGGGTGTTACCAGATATGAACTCACAGAATCCATCCACATACTTTCCCGTAAAAGCATAGAGAAGGGCAGGCATCGTGGAAAGGTTGCAAGATTACAGATCTAGAGAGGACGAGATGTTTTAGAGTTTTGCTCATGGAGGTGTTTAGAAGCATATTTTCCACCACCTAACAGAGTCATGTTGGATAGCCCGGTGGACAGGCTCAATTTTTTCTTTAAGATGTGCTTCCAAAGCAAATTTATAAGTCCACCAGAGGTCGGTTAGCTAGAAACAAATCTCAAATCATTATGATGCTACAGCTATTTGCTCTTTATTATAGAAATAAATAAAAAAACAGGCTTTCAAAAACAACAACAACAACAACAACAACAACAACAACAAAACCCACAACATGGCTGGAGTAACCACTGCTGGGTTCCTGAAGATAACAATACCCCAATGTCTTTAGCATTTCAGTGTATGTTTTGGCTGCTGGTGGCTCAGTTTTTCAATTAGGATCAAAATCTATCTTCAGGTAAATTTCTCAACCTAGACAATGATATTCTTGTTCTTCATGAAAAATCGTATTTGTTTGATCTTTAAATTTGTGTACATAATTGCTTTTAAAGAGTGCAATGGTGCTGGAACTGGGCCGTATCATGTTTTAAAAAAAATACGGGAATGTGATTGAAAATAGATCAAGAGACTCACATGAAGATGCTGAAAATTATGTATCATAGGACAAGTAGCCCTAGGGAGAGGGGAAGTTCAACTCAGCTGGAAGTGGGGGCTCTTTTGCTTTTTTGTTGTCTTGTGTGCTGGGCTAAGGAAAGACATTCCTTGATCTACCCCAACCACTAGCTCCTTACAGACTATGAGGAATGCTTTGTCTCCCTGTCATTGGCAAATAGAGAAAATGGGAGGTGGTTTTTTTTTTGCAGCAGTAGGTAATGGGGCAACAGGAAGAACCATTCTATCAGAAAGAAAAGTAAGTATACTCAGAAATCCACACTAGGACAGCTCTTTAGCCTCATATGTTGCATTCAGGAATAGAAAAGCTCCACTACAGCATATGTAGTTTCTAGTGAAGAAAACAAATTTTAGTTACCTTTACTGCAACGACTGTAGCCTGCCTCCTTTCATAAGAATGTTAATAGTGCACTATGAACTGCAAACCATTTAGTTGATTTTGATGTATTTTCAGGATGGCTCTTCCAGTTTATGGAGAAACCTCTGATTCCCCTTTAAGCCTTTACCAATCAGCAGCAGTGAAGTTGAACCAGTCATCTCCCTTTTTTCACTTTTTCTGTTAAAGTATTTTTCCAGCCATTTTCCATCAAAAACTGCAATGCCAAAGGAACATTGTTTCACACAGTGGTCAAAAGTGGAAGAGACAGAAGCTAATTTATTTACAAATGTTATGAGAGTCCGTGATATCGGTGGGTGTAATACAGCAGAATCAGGAAAGAATATTTTCACCTCTACTTTAAACTCAAGAAATCTGAGTATGCAGATGCTTACCAGAACCAAATAAAAGTACACAAAAAATTGCATACCGGTTAACCCTAAGATTTATCAAAAGCCATTAACTCTTCCCTATCTTCAAATACTCAGCCTGCTTATAAACAAAATACTTTGCTCAGCTTTGGTAGCAGATATTGTGAGATTCCATTTACATGGGATTTCAAGCCCTGCTTCTTTGAAGCAATTACTGATATCTCAAATATCTTAGCATATTAAGTATATCTCTCATTTGTAGGCACAAAGGAATTCCAGGTTCTTTACATACTTTCCACTATCTGTATGAAATGTTCCAGTATCTGTATGAAATAAATAAAGAGACTGTTGCTATGGAGAAGTCAGCGTTGAGTGACTAGATGTAGATACTTAGCCTATATTTAATACCTGGCACCAAAAAGAAAATATCTGATTATCTGCATCACTGATGGCATGTTGTCTGACTACTACAGTTAATAAGGCAGGCAGGTTAATGTGTACCTTGCTACACTTTAACAAACAAGACCACTGTGAAGAGATGCTAGTGAGACTGTGAGACTGGAACACTGAGGATAAAACATAAACAACAAAGGCTGGAGTCTGGACTATACAGATAAGCTTCCTTTCAATTCGGATTTTTATAAGAGGGAAGAAGCTTGCTAAGATTTTTTTATTCTTTAGTATAGAATACTGAACATACTGAAAAAATATTTTTTTTCTGAATACTGAAAAAGAATTGTGCCTTTCAAAACTGTCTGCTAGACAGAAGAATTCTCAGATTTGTACAATATGCTTATTCAATAATGAAGTAATTATTTTTTCTACTTACAGTGTCCTCTCACTTTCCAAATCATTCTAAATTTATTCAACTTTTTAAAACCAGCTGATCATTTGTTAGTATAGAAAAAAAAAAAAAAGAGAAGATTCTATACTGCGACTAAAGACCTACAGTATCGATAGCGTGACTTTAAATGTGAAAACTGGGGAAGGTCGAAGAAATATTTTCATTGCATTACGGCGCAGTTACCTGAATTAAAAAAGCCTGTGTAGTCTCAACAGGGCTTTGATGGATCTTATGAAAACTGATGGCAAATGCGAATTTGGATTCAATGTGGATACAACAGCTAGCATTAAACAGTAGTTTACATTTTCTTTACATATTCTGCCTGATTTTTTTCAAAATTTTCTACGAGGTTTAGATTCCAAACATTTCACCCTTATTTTTGAAATTTGTAAGTCTTATTTAAATAGTACGTCCTGTGAAGAAATATCACATATTGACTACTTTATCCTCGTTTTCTCTCATTTCATAAATATAAACCCGAGTAATTTATTTAGATATATTTATCATTTCCATCACAGTGTCTTGATTCTTAATGATTTAAATCCCACCAGTTTTAAAGATGCTTAATATTCTTACTCATTGCTATAAATCACCATTCTGTTGGTTAAGTTGAGTAAACTGAACATGTTCTGGGCATTAAATGTTTACTGGTTATTTATAATTTAACAGTAAATCTAACCTAATGAGAAGAAGCCTCAAGGAAACAGGTATATTTTCTTTCTGATAGGTAAATAATATAAGAATGATTTCAATGTTAGGTCATTTACTACTCATGGTCCTGATTTAAATACGTAAACATTCTGATTGTGAACCGCATTATAAGATTTGCTGCTATTTTATTCTTCCCTTTGAATCACATTAACTACATATTATTTAGATATCTTGGAAATAAGGAAGAAAATATGAGAAATATTTCATTATAAAATGCACAGCTCTTTTCCTCAAATATGACAAGTATCTAATAGCTCTGCTACCAACCAGGATGCCTAAGAGACTGGAGCATTGCTGTTATTTATTTGGAATCTCATGGATTCAGTTTTGACAGGACAGATAAATAAATCAGAAAAGACTGAAAGATCAAGCTAGCTGAAAATTTACACTTCACAGCTGGAGTCCAACAAATTACTAGTCAAAATTTCAGTTTCTTTAAATAAACAAAAAAAATGCAGCATAAAATAAACCTAAAATACTAACGTGAATATTAAAAAGGTTGGAATCGAACCACTAGATAGTGCAGTTCACAATATAATACTTGTCTGTTTATTGTGTTTATTGGTGGTAATAATAAATTCTGATTATGTGTTATAAAAAGGGGCTCACCAGTATTGGAACGCCATTGTGTAAGATGCTGTGCAAACGGTGACAGACACAATAGCATATTGCCTGATGTTACCTACACTGTCCAACAAAAATTATTTCTATGCTTTCCTTTCACAGAATCACAGAACCACAGAATGTTAGGGATTGGAAGGGACC